>JAGDQP010011814.1:0-32478 GCA_022664845.1 Lepisma saccharinum
AAAAAAAAAAATCAACAGCGAGCGTGAGAGTCAATATATAATGCATATTCCACACGCTTTGTACGAGTCTTTTATTCAAATTTTCGTGTTGTTCAAACAGTGTAATATGTACACACCGATTCATAGGAAATATAGATGGGAATTTAACTCCAAAGTCCGAGTCCGATTGTACAAAAAGTGTGTAGCGTTTGTCATGTTCTTCTGCAAATAAATTTTGAAATTTTCGTGTGCATTCAAGATTTTCCATGATTACTTTTTAAACACTTCTTTGCAGTTCACCGATAAATTCATTCGATACCGGCGTGAGCCTGAGATGCTTAAAGGCCATAAATAAAATTCATATTCAAGGTGTACAGCTTTCAGACCTAGAAAAACCTTTATCTGCCATTTTCTTTGAATCTGAGTGTACGTGCCTTGATGCATTATTTTACCTACATTACTCAGCTGATTGAATATGGTATACGGTCCCATTTTTACCGATTCAGAAACAACCTTGATAGTAATCTGGATATTCCGTGAAAATCGTTCAGTATGTCACGTTACGTCCCGTTGCATTACATGGATGTTGTAGTCACTGAAGTGCGTTGTGTTGGTACGGAGATAATGAGGCCGCGGAGAAGCAGTTTTATTCTGAAGTGTGTGCACGCACGTTTGGTGACAGCAGCCTTGCTTTGCTTAACAGTGGACAAGATAAGACAGAAGGGATTTTTTATTTCAAAGATCCACAGAACGGTGTAAGTCATATCGTGATAAGATTTAAGATCACGTGGATGCATTCTTTCAAAATTCCCGTATGTTTAGCCGACCTTTGAATTTGGATGCACTGCAAACTTCAGAACGATATTTGTGTTGAGTAGAACGTTGCCAGATAGTTAACAAGGCATTCACTCTCAAAATTTCTTCGAACTGCAGTAAACATCTAAGTAAATCCATTTACAAGATAACAATAAGTTCTAACTTACCACTACAGTCGTAGAATTCACAGGTCCCTCAACATGTGATAAATTTCTTTTATTCATGATCTTGTATGAAAATAAATTAGGTGAACGACGTAATGCATTGTTTCCTTTAGCTAATAATCGCTGTTAAGTGGGAAAGAATGCCTGACGTTTTTAACAGAAGGATAACAATTGTTACCTTTGCTTTATAAAGGGTATGATGGCACGAGATCTCGTTTATATCACTTGTGATCCCACACTAGGTACTAGGTTTCAACAGGTGCTTATTGTTCAAGACAGACAAAGTGTTTCGAAGCTATCTTGGTTTAATAGCTTCAGGTGCTGCATTTTGGAATGCTAATTCTGCTAAATTAAACACGTCCAGAAGATAGTGGTGGTGATACGCATATTTGGCTCTGGAGTCTGAGTCGACAATACAAAACGTGTTCATATTGTTGTTCATTTGAGGACAGTGTGTTCGGCTAACGTGACGTCACGCCATCCGACAGTCAGATTGTCCTATATCTGTAATCTGTGAAACCACAGAGCGAGTGCTGTCGCGAGGTAAAGCAATGATGGAACATTGTGCGATGACCGTGTCCGGACTGCGAAACGCGGCAACATTGGGGGCCCTGAGGAGGGAGTTGTCATGTGAGCAGCCTGTAGTTTACGTTCCCTTCCTCGCGGCCGAAGTGGAGGAAGCAGGGAGCAGTGCATGCTGCTGTTGTCCGCTTGGAGGATGCTGGTGTGGTGGTGGATGCGAGATGCACCCGGCCACGAAGCAGATCCCTCTCACTAGGACCCGGAGCAACCCTATCCCAATGATGAGGCTCACCTACCACCCGGCAGCACGGTCACCACATCACCATCAGCCGATTCGAAGGGTTAATACGTGGGAGTAAGTACCTACACTTGATCACTTTTTTTTTTTTTTTTTTTTGGTGTAGATGATTTGTTTAGTTAGGTTGTGTCAAAAATGCAATTGTCAGATGAGTGTGTGTGTGTACTATTGACATTTATGTGTCTTCATCAGACTGCGGTTTTTGTTTTTATATACAAATGAGAATATATTAAAAATTATAAGCTACGTTTAAATCTATTGCTTGCAATGGGAAATTCTGACACACCTCTAGTTTGACATTTTCGCTTGCTACAATTAAGTGTGTTTTGTGCTTTGTATGTAGCATTTTCTAAAAATACTTGATCGAGTACTAACAATAGCAAGAAAACTTATATTTTCTATTTGCACGTCAGCTTAAGCCGGAAAATTGTAAGACTATTCAAGTGAGGCGTAGAACGTATTATTTGTCTGGGTTAACCATAGTGTCGTGACAAAGTATACTTGTAAACATGTTTGTCTTCGGGTGAAGTTAATTACGTGCTAATTAAGAGAGAGAGTGGAGTCAACAATGCTCTCGCCAATCCTTAATGGAGAAATTGAATTGTATATTTTAATTATAATGTTCGTTGTTTTTCTTGTCTGGAGTGGATGTTGACATAATTTCATAGTGTTGTGGCATTATTTATTAATCCTGCAGTCAGACCCGGATTAAGGGGTGGGGGACTAAAGGAACTGCATTCCAGGGGCCATAACATACAAGCCCAGCGCCCCCAAATAGCTTAATCCAGTACTGCCAGCAGTGATCATTTACTTTTGAATTTGTGGTGATGATAACCTCATAGGTCATTTTATTGCTGTTCAAAATCTGGACGAAATTGACATTGGAGACATTAAGCCCTTCTTAGCTCAAGGAATGGATGTCTCCACGAACACATATTCAGGATAAAAGATTTGGAGAGTGACCATATCTTCTGGAAAACATTCCGGCATTCGCCTGGTAGAACTAACGGGATAAACCTCAGTAACAATCAGGAGGGCCTTGACTAATAGGAGTTAAACCTGTGTCGCCTCCCCAATGCTCATCCATAGCGACTTTCGGTACCTGCAGCAGGGGTAGCATAAACGTTGAACGCTGGTCTTTGTGTAGTATTTGATTTTACATTTGGACAGAAATGCTAAACAAATAATACTAGATGTTACGTGTGGACAGGGCATTGTTTCCTACACAATTATCAACTAATTTCACATTATTTTAGCAGTCTGATTAGAGGGGCAAAACAGCTCATGAGTCTTGGGAATACATATTGGAAATTTTACGTGTTGGATTTAGTTGCTGGGTAAATCCGTACACAGAAAGAATTCGTGTCTAAAGTTGTTTCCAAATAACGATGATTGCCCTTGAAGAACCCTTTAATTCTCTCCAATTGTCCACCCGCGTATCTCCAGCATTGTGAGTTCGTATTCCGACAACAAGAGAAGACAACATTGTGCAAATATTTGCGTCTAATGTAGTGAATGAAAACCCTTCTGATTTGAAACCCCCTCTAGTTATTTAAAATGCTCGTAATGAATGCAGTGCATCGTAGATTCTTTGTTAGACAAATTGAGGCGTGTTCGTCAGAGGAAAATGGAAACTAGTTTCCGTTTGACTTAAGAAGCATGTCAAGATATTCTTAGTAAGGTAGAAAAAGAATTGCAAAAAAGCCATAGCAAGCAAGCTAAACATAACCACGTGTACATATCCTTGAACTGAAGCATTAGTATAAATAGTACAAATATGTAGGTTGTATAAATAAAAGCAATTTTGCAATGTCAAAATAACTTTTTACGTAACGAGTAAACAAAAAGTTCAGAATCCGCAACTTTTTAGTGGGTTATTAAACACTTCCATTAAGAGGCCTGTTTAATTATTATTATTATTATTATAAATATATCTGAAAAATGAATATCAAATAATAGAGAAGAATAATATTCATTAATACTCTCCAAATGACGTCCTTGCAGATTTTGAAACTGCGAATAAAAAAAAAAAAAATACGTGGTTATAACCTAGCCTTTCGAATTCCACATCTAAAACACATTAAAATCGTGGATTAGTTCATCCGATAGATATTCTGGAGCATTATTGTTATTGGAGCGCTTTCCAAAATATTAATGTTGATCGAAATATGTCCATTATTTTTAAATATCCTTGAAAAGAAGGGAGAGAAAGTACTAATGCCTTTAAGGTGCCCAGTTAGTAAAGTAATGTATTAAACTATTATAATTTCTGTACCTCTGTATTCGTAAGTAAAATTTGTTTTTTTTCTATTCACTCAGTTTCTTGTCTCACAAAATGTTCTATATAATAAACGTAATTGAGCAATTAGTGAACTTTATTGTTAAAAGAAGGGAATTTTGTGCATTTTTACGACATTTGACCACACTGTTTCCCCTTTTTCTCTTCGAATCGTCTGTTCTGTAGTTCATAAGTCATTTTTTCCTTGAAAAATATTCACTCGAAGACACTTCCTATGTGGCTAGTTTTGTCACCGTTAATAGTATACCTCATTTTCTTAAATATTCGTTTTAGTTAACTAAATTATAAGCGAAGAGTTAAAAGGTAGGTTGTCTAAAATAGAGATAACGTATCAGTAATATCAATTTCAGTTCATCTATTTTTTTGTGGTGGGGTGAGCTTCACTGGGAATTCCCACTAGATTTTTTCCTGTTCGTTCTGTAGGTTAGTTTTCAATATTCTCTGAGAGGTCATGTTCCAGTAAATTCATTTGGTTCGTGGTTGAAAAGTAGCCTTATTAAATAGCTCCGTTTAAATAATTAGAGTGGAAATGGAAGATAAAATCTCAGAACATCGACCTCGCGTTGACCAGGCTTCCATCGTTACTACTCATCCGTTGGATTCTTTTATTGTATACCCTTTTGCATTCATACCATGTTAGAAGATAATAAGTCACTCTTGAGAACCTGTCGACACTTCCTCTCAACAGTCATTCGCTGTATGCAATCCGGATTTGGATATAAAATTATGAACGAGCAACGTACTAATCTTGAAATGTGTGTGTGTATGATTGGTGTTCTACCCAGGTTATAAGTTTGACATTGATTTGTGAAAATGAACAAATGGCGATTTGCCATTGCTTTCCGCTAAATGTACGTAGTTCTTTCTAAATTTGATCATACTTTGTCAATACCAATATTACGCAAATAATATACGAACAATAACACACTATTTTGTTCGAACTAGAATTCAGTGAAATAACTTATCAAGAGATGATCAGTTAATGTTAAACTAGCTATAATTTTAGCATTAACGTTGGTTTAAGTTGAAAGTGTGCTCGTTAGTGTTGACTCTCGTGCCTCCAAACCGTGATAATTAAGTACGTCTTATTGTTAGCTATGTAAACGTTTGTACGAAACTAACTGCAAAGGAAAAGCCAAAAAGTCAGCGAGGCGTTTGACGTCGTGTTCACATATTACGTAATCTCTTGTCTCCGCAACCTCGGTTGGCCATGGCCTGTCATTCTCTATGAATCTTTATTACTTTGTTCCTGAGAGTTGCCTGCGGTCGCTTGTACAATTTATTCAAGAGCCCGGTCGTTTGGAGTCAATTGAAACAAGAATGTGAGTGGTCAGGAATTTAAACTGACAGTTGTCTTTACTGCGTAGTTATAAATTCCTTTATCACTGTTTCATTGTGCTAATAAGGTAAAATTTGTAAATTGTTAGTTTTTATCACAAGATCAAGTAAATATCCAACCATTATTTCACACAAAAATATATGCAAAGAGCGCTGCGATCTTACTTAAACAAAATAAGCACATTGCGCTGGTTAAAAGGCTTGTTCGTTAGTGTATTCATACATAATGAAGTTACGTGGTGCATAAACTTGTATCAACTGGCCGCGGTGGCTCAGTGGTAGAGCGCTCACCTGGTGCATGGGGACGGTTCGATCCCGGCTCGTGCCATAAAAGGATACACAGACGTACATATTTTTAAAGTCGTGTTGCACGATATCTATGAAAGTAACATGTGCACTTGTACTTGCCCAGTGCACGCCTCTTAAATTTTGTTAATGTCTGTTTAGCTTCGCAGTCCAGTTAAGAGTGATTCCTATTTATTTATTACTGAGAAGCTGTATAACCGTGGAAGAACTCTAGTTACGTTGGATTCCATTCCCGGCGTTAGCATTAAACGAAGTGTCCTACGTGTGCTTTTTGATTGTAGAGTTCAAGGGACCTTCTGTATTGATAGCTCCATATTTTTCGATGTTCCAGTATGATATTGCATTCTTATCAGTCTGAAAATATTCCTTCTACACTAGCGAGAAAGAAAAATATATTTTGGTGAATGATTCATAAAGGAAGAATGGGGCTCACCAAATGGTTGTTGACACATCGGCAGGAAGTCACCCAGTAAGCACCGTATGCAACATGTTATTCGTGGATGTTGGAAAGTCCTGTTTTGGTAAAAGGTCGAGGAAACCTTGTGGTCGTTATAAGACTATTGTTTTAGGATTTGTCATTCACGTAATTCCCAAATAAGTAATTTAATTCTTAGAAAATACATGAGTCAACATATAATTGATGTAATATTACTGCAGTATTACTCGTTTACGGTTACAGTATTGGTCTTTTCGCTTGGAGACATTTAGTTTCGTTTGCAAGTATTTTCGAAGTATTTGGGATTTATTGAGTGCACTAGAAGAAGGTAAGTACGGTTGTGGAATATGCCTAGTTGTTGATCATTCACGGAAAGAGCATTTTCTGACAATACTGCAGTAAATGAGGAGAGGCGAAAGTAGGCTTTACAACGGTTTAGAGCTGATTATCAATTAGCTTCATTAATTGGAAATTTCTGTACAAGAAAAGCGTAACGCCAATTCTATTAAGGCATAGAAAACAAAATAACTAACTCTATGGCTTATGGAACTCGCAAGTTCATCGCCGCAGTAACAAACGTTCGCCATGGGATTCTATCCTGGGCAATATCAAGCCAGTTCTCAACACGAACACCTACTTCTCAAAGATCTCTTCTAATATTGTCCTCCCAACGACGTATCGGTCTTCCCAATGGTCTCCTTCCATGCGGCATTCCAACCAGGATAGAATATAATCTTCGTTTTTTCCCCCATCCGAGCTACGTGGCCTGCGCACCTTATTCGTCGCGATTTCATTATTTTTACAACATCTGGTGAATCGTACAGTCCGTGGAGTTCTTCATTATGCAGTCTCCTCCACTCTCCAGTCATCTCGTCCCGTTTCGGCCCATATATCTTTCTCAAAACCTTATTTTCAAATACACGTAATCTATGTTCATCTGCTAGGGTCGTACTCCAACTTTCGCAACCGTAAAGTATTACCGGCCGAATAACCGTTCTGTATATTTTCAATTTCCTTGATATTAATCGCGATGTTAGAAGTTTTTGGGCTGAATAGAAACATGCGTTCCCCGACATTAACAGACTTTTTATTTTTTCCGTTACCTCATTTTTGCTTGTTACGTATTATCTCTAGTGTTTAAATTTGTTTACTTTGTCCATGACCTCATCCCTATTCTCATGTTTTTATTTCCTTAAATAGTATTAACAAAATATTTTTACAAATATCGAAATTATTTTAGCAATGTAATCGCTATAATAAATATATAGTAGTTTAACGGTACTGTTCAAACCGTTTTTATTCGTTTTCTGAAAATTGGATTTCCCCATTTTTGTACCAATGTCTTAAATTTCTTCACTCTGTGAGCAGTGTAGCGAAATCCAGCAAAACTATTTTTATACTAGCTACGTAGTGGCCATTACAACTACGCGCGATATATTTGTGCTTGAGCTATGATGCAGTACGATTCTTCTTTCGTTGGATTAACGTGAAGTTGGTTTCTGTCATTGTTAGACTATTGCGTAAGAGAATGCAGTGTAAAGAGAGAACTGAGAAAACAAATATTCCACTCAGACTTGGTGATAAAGTTTTAAGAAAGAACCGGTCATCTATTTCCTGGAATTGAATAACTTGCTTATTTACATTTCAAATTAACTTATGTGATGAGCATTGCATTTATGTTTTCAATTCTTGCGTCTTGTTCAAAGTTTCAAATTATATAGCATTTATTATATTTAATCTTTAGTCAGTGATATAAAACAGTCGGCAATCATTAAATATATTTACAGAAATGCAGATGGCTATGTTTCAAAGTAAATCTTTTGAGTTTTGTTAGATGTGATAAATTCTAAACGCAAATCATTGTTCGAGTATTTCTTCAAAAGAATCCGACTGTAGTTGTGTATCATGTGATCAACATCTAAGTAAGTTAACGAGTAAAGTTGTAGATTGACATATCGAGGATTGATGTAACACTTGCTCGATTGCTCTGATACTGCCATGATGTTTGTAGGAATTTGTATATTACACGAGTGAAAGGAGGCGGCGAAGAAGAGAATAAGATTCTCATAAATATGTTCGAAGATGAAAGTTCAGAAACATCCTATAGTTAATGGTAGATCTTGAAGGGTTACCTTCAATTTTAAATACTGAAAATTCCTGTCCTTTATGTACTGTGTACACCTCTGTGACAGAGTACAGGAATCAGTCGTCGTTTTCTTCGTTCACAGTTTGTAACTTATTTTGATTCGCGTGGTGTGTATCTTAATTCCAAAAGTAGCAACACACTATAACGAATCACAGCATTACAAAGTGAATGGTTCGTAACCCCATCGTCAAGTGGAATGCGTGACAGTACGCTGTGACGTCAGTAGTGGGCCATCTGGATGACTGTGCACTGTGCTTTAAATCGTCTCAATTCTTACTCTAACCTGCCTGGAAGGAATATAAATAGTGTCATTGTTTAAATTAAACCCCATTAATGAACGTAATCAACCATCTTTGAATAGTAACAACTTCTAAGTTGTTTGCTTTCACGTATATAGAGTTTGTTTAGTTTCAAAATATTGTGAGTTTTGTTTATGCTAATGAGTGGTATTGATAGTATTCGGGTTAATCACTTACTCAAGTAGTCTGTGGACATGTAGTGCAGTTAGTTATCAGTTCTTGTGTAAATATAACTTCGATTAATGACTCAGTTTTCTCGGACCATGCATTACACAAGATGTAAAGAGTGAAAGAATACAGTAACAATAATCCAGTAGCGTAAAGTCATTGGCCAGAAGTCAACATGATGTAGGTTGAACATGGGTTGACCTATAAAGACCTATTGCCCTGAATGCTGTCTCCAGAGTTTCCTCAATTCCTTCTCAACCTACCGAGCTAAATATCAGGATACTAAGTTCCTTCCAGTTTCCTTTCCAGCTCTTCTCCGGCAAGTTGTAGTGATCAAGATTACGTTTCGCAGACAGAGATAGGAGTAAACCTGATTGACTGTGATGTAAAGATTAAAAAATTATAGCAGATGATACGTAGCATTTGGTAGTTTTCGAATAATTCAGGTTACACAGCTTTAAAAAAAAATGTTCCCAAGGGAGATCGAACTAATTTGGGAGTGTTCAATACATGAATAGCATTGGTTTCGCCGAGTTGGTTATCCTTTTACCTAATAGATACCCATAAGAATATTATTTTACCCTAATACGATCTGCAGCAATTGACATAGCGCCTTTCTACTCTTTTAATATTCTTTTAAAATCTAGACCAGCGTTTCTCAACCTTTATCCTGCGACCCCCTTTTACCATGTCTTCTAGCCGACGACCCACAGAAGTAATTTTTTTGCTTATAATAAGCGGTTTCGTTTCAATTTATATTAAATAGCGTCCTGAGGGCTGACAGCTCATTGTTGTATTTGATAATAAAAATCCTAATTATATGAACCAAAAAACTGTTCCAACAAATTACATTATCATCAATAATTATAAAAACAGCAAGCAAAATAAAATACCTTCCTTGAAATCTATTAATTTTAATCTACAGAACCCTAGATAAATTTATTACATACTTTTCTTTAGTTCACAATGGTTCGTCGTGTCCTCAAATCTTGCAACGTTAATTTAACCAATTTCCCGACGTTATACAGTGATGAGATTTTGCAGTGACGTAAGTCGGGTGACAAAAAAACTTCTATGTATTTATATGTTTTAAAAGCATATTTTAATATGGACTTCTTTATCCTAAAATAAATACTAGCCTGCAACGACGTTGCGTTTTGAATGGTTGCAGAACACTGTAGGAATTGGGTCACAAAATGTTAACTTGAGAGAAAGTATCATAACACCGAAATAACTGGAAAAAAAATTTAATAGGAAAAGACTTAAAGCATGGAACGCGGCAATACAAAATTTGTAAACTGTAGGTCCTATCCTTAGGACATTTTCATCCGACGAAAGGCAGTGGCAGACCTGCCTCTATGGCAAAATTCCCATCCCATGATCATCAGAAGATCATTAATGTAGTTACGTTTTTTAGCGTTGGTTTGAATCTTATTGATTTATCTTATTTCTCGCTTATTTTGCTTTGGCATAAAGAGAAATGAGTTATTCACGAATGGGCTACTTAAAACAATTCGAATACATTTCTGACGATAGTCAAAATAAAGGGAAAAACACGTAGTTCATTTTTTGTGTGAAACTTAAAGGCCAGGAAAACTGTTTCCCCATAGTCTGCAAAGCGTGTGTACGACGGTGGAAAATTTGAGGAAGGAAAAGTTTACATCGTGGTGTGTGTATGGCAGGGGGTTTCAAATGGCGGACTCCGGTCTGGATCTGGACCCCGAAGCTTTTTTTTTTTCTTCGATGACAAGAGCAGTGTATGAATGTATAATATGTAAACACTTCAATAATTGAAATGCATAAAAACATAGAAGTGTAATGTGAATTCATGTTAATTTACCCCGGGTTTACATTTAATTATTCCACAAAACTAAACGAAGTAACCAATAAAGATACTGTCTTAATGTCCTGTTTAAATTTATTTATGGCCTTTTGGGATTTATGGCTCTAATCGAGATAGGTTAGGGAAAGTGTGTGGGAATGAGTTGGCCGGTTCCTAAGTTGAAGGTATCATCCCAGAATCTGCATGGTGTGACTGATCAAAAACCTTATGAGAACCCAGGACCTCCCGAATGCGAAGGCATGCTCTACCAACTGAGTTACGACCGCTCGGTCTTACTGTCCTGGCTTCTCATAATTGACTAGTATTTGGACCGCGAAGTGCTATATTACCGTCAATCCGGACTCCACGAGAAAATAACTGAAGACTCGTCTATGGTATGGAGAGAGCCGGAAAACCACCACAATGGATGCGTGTGTTGTAATTGCGAAAGGCTTCAATTGCTGCACGAAACAAAAGGAATCCACAAGGGGAACTACGCCGCACAGCGAAGCTTCCGTGGATAGCAAAGTTATTAGGTTAATTAACTGTTCACAAAATAGCAATAACTAATTGTTCTTTCTCTGTAAATAATTATGAAGAAATAGTAAAATAATTCTTAGTTTACATTTTCTCCGATAAAGCTATTAGTATTTTAGATAAATTGGGATAAAAAACAAACATGGGCGTCAAAGGTAGGAATATCCAGGCGTTACTCATTTTCTAGTGTGAGCTGTTAAACGATTTCACTTGTTTATGCTGAATATAAACGAGATTTCGGTAATGTTGTTTTCCTTTGTAGGCTATAGTGTTATTTGTTGTAAAATAAACTTGTAATTTTCAATTATAGAGCTTGTGAAATCCAGTATTCCACGTACTTTTTTGCACTTAATGCGCAAAAGGACGAATCCTGGGGAGGGAAGTAACGTTATTGGCCTTGGCAGTGGGAGTGTAGCGATCAGTTGATTTCGCAATATCCTGTTAGGTGTTTTTTGATCTTCCAACAGATTTGAATAGATATATTGTCCCGAAAGCAATTTTCTTGTACGTAGTTGAATAATAGTTGGTATTATGTTTAGACATTACATGGGCTCGGATGCTTGTGACGTCACGCAGTGTAGTCATTTTTGCCTCTTACTGTGTATAACTAGTTTATGTCCATACATCTTATTCATTGGCTTTTAAATTGTATATGTACAAGCAGTGTGGATGACTGTGGACGCGTTGCGCATTTCTTAGTTTTGAAACCGGCTACTTTCAACCTTCACATCTTTTCCACCGTGAAATGAATTTTAAAACAGTGGAATTGTTTCTTGTCAGGCGTTTTTTATTCAAGGAAACCTACACTAAATAAGGAAACTGCTTTCGGAGGACAGTTGTAACAAAGCTGCACATTACTTTTGTACAGTGGGCGAAACTAGTTCGTGAAATTTTACCAAAATACTGTTAATTTTGGGGTCGAACCTTCAGGTCGATTTCAATTTTAATGCAACTTTTGCATACTCTAGCCTAGAAGGCATAATAAGTAACCCTTTAATTGTTGGTAACATGGAATCATGAACAAAATGATTTTAAACGAATCCTGTATACATATTTCGTCCACAATGTGTATGGCTCAAGCAAAAAATTATCGAACCGACAAAATGAGGTGAAGTGCGGAAAGATTACAGTACTTTTTGCGCATTCTGTATTGTTAAGACGATGTGGAAGTAATTACGTTGTCTCTTTTGTTGCTCCACTTGCCTTGACCGTCTATGACTGCTCCAGATACTCATTTTGATAAATTACCTGACCTTAACCACCATGTGCAGAAATAATAGTAAGAAGTAGAAGAAAAACTCAGCCCGTATTGAAAGTTCTTACAATGGGGAATAAGTTCAGGGGAGGTGTTTCAAATAAGTGAAGTAACAGGGACATTTCAGTTTGGATTTTTTTTAAAAAAAAGACTTATTTCATAAAGGGCGCTAATGTATCATACAAAAGAGAGTATTAGTTTTTCACTTTCGAATATGGCTGACTCCAGTTCCTATCTCAACCGAAAACCAACCCAAGTTTCTGTAATGCGATCTTTGCACACTGCTATTATGGGTCCTTATGGAAGCGTCTACCAGTGGTTATTATTGTTAGATATTCCGGCTCGCGGCATGATCAATGTACACTTAGATTCATACAAATGGTCTATATGTGCACTTTCTAAGCCGTGCAAGTTGCATGATGTGACAATAGCGAAGCATTATGCAATATAGATTTCAAATTAACGTTCAACACGTTCTTGCTAAGTATAATAGTTCGGTATTTCTAGTTGGCCAGTTTATATGAATGTGATTGTACTTTAGCGATTTTGTGCATTTTTAATTAACATCCTACACGAACTTTGTAGTCGTCTAAGGACAGGGCATATTCTGTTCTAGTGGTTTCAGTGGATTGGAATTGAACCCGGTATCTCATGCTGAAAGAAAGCGAGAGTTTTAACCATTTGGACAGGTAGGAGCACAGCTGATTCCGTTCATTATTTGTAATTGGAATATTTTTCATGAACTTCTGTATCGTAATTAAATAACTTGGAATAATTCGCCCTAGAGAATTATTAGTCCCATTATGTAGTGTACCCTTCTTAACCTTAAGGTATGACAAGTCAGATTGCTACTAGTAGAAAGTTGGCATTTAGTTCTGACTCCTTGATGTAGTCAGTATTGCAAATATGATTAAGTAGGCGTATTTCGAATAGCAAAGAAATTAGAATCCGAACTTCCCAGAGAGTTCAGGCAGTTGTTTTGGCTAACGTTCTACTCTTTTTGAGTTCTTGATATTAACAGATTATACGTACGGTACGTATTAAACTCATTAACAACGATTTTGAAAGTTAAAGAAACGTGGCACGTCGTTAAATATAAATGTACTTATAAATTAAAATCGGATCGTGAGAAGCACTCTCCTAGATCTATTCAGTACGCAGTGGGGTATCGCGTTCAAGAAATTTGTTTGTTTTAATTCTTTAATCGTGCAATGTCTCTTATTTGAGATTATTTTAAATTTTGTATTTAACTTTGGCGTGTGCTACCAATACAGTTCATGGCTCCAGTAGACGTAAACAGACTACTTCTTTAGCCCCTTTACTTCATCATCTAATCTTCCGACACCCGTATTTATTTTAGAAAATCGTGACGTTTGTGTTCTATAATTGAGGTTGCACGAGACATGCATGCAGGTCGCCTGGCTGCATGCGAAGAACGTCCGGTTATGCACAGCAGATGGTGCTTGAAGACGTTCTAAACGTTACTGTTTAAATAAGTAAGGAAGAAATAAAACATTAACCAATAGTTGAAGGGTGCGTGGGATATTGCATAAACAGTTTAAATAAACTGAATAGTCTTAAAGATCGTTACTAACAAAACAGTTACTGGTGAGCATTTGCTATCAAATTATATTAGGTATTCTTTTAGACTATTTTTGACAGCCATGGTTCGTTCGGTCAAAATCTTAATTCTTCAGAGTTTTTTTTTTTTTTTTTTTCTTGGCGGGTGTAGTCTTCATAATAAATGAAGGCACTGTTTTGATTCTTATTTATGCTTCGAGTGAAATTGTTTCGAGTCGTTCAAATTGGTTGTGTTTTGATTATATTTAGACTTCGCTGGCTAATTAAGTCCAGCCATAATCGTAAGAGATCTATTATCCAAATATTTCCATCTGAAGTCAGTCAATGGACTCTGCAGTATGTCCTACAAAAAAATAGCAATTATTTTAACTAACTTCAAGTAAATTACGTGATAACTTCATTCTGGGCCTCTTCCTGTCTTGTGGCGGTACAAAAAAGGAAACCAAAAACGCGCCCCTTTATTAAAAATAACCATCTCACTATTATTGTGATTGGACTGATAAATTCAGACCAAATTGGTTCTGAGGACAGTCGAAGCAGAAATACACTCTACTTAGTTCCTATTAATAAGTCCCATTTGTCACCATATTCGTCTCTTCAAGTATCGATTCTCCCTTTTGTTTGTTGCGCATTGTTATTTTGTCCAATGCAAAATGGCTTTAGCTATATTTGGATACTTAATGAATGAATGAATAAATAAATAAATAACCCGTTTTCCGAGTCACTAAGCAAATTATTTTTATATTCGTTTCGTTTGAATCACCGGGCAGTTGAGTGCTTGCCTTATAACGCGAATCCCCAAGTTTAAATCCCTGTTCCGGCCATTGAGGTTTTCGTAGTTTCCCTGTCACACCAGGCAAATGCTGGGATGGTATCTTGAATAAAGCCTGGGCTTTCCGAAAAACCTTCTTATTAAAATTTGTCAGTGTAAAATGGCCGAAATTGGACTGTATCTGGAAATTGTAAAATAAATAGCACCACCACCACCAACAACAACAAAAAATGAACTTATTCTGTGAACATTTTTTTTTTCATTTAGGGGGACCCGCATACCACCCCTGCCTCTTTGTATCCTTTACACAAGCCAAGTTGTGTACTTTCAAGGTCGTACATCACGCTCATTTTTGAGCTCCTTGCCTTGGGGCAGGCATGTCCCTAGAGATTCTTGGATTGCCGGAATTCCGGCACTCCAAGAAGCCCCTGTGTTCCATCGGTCAGAGACCTCTGGGGTTGCGGGACGGACTCTTGGCCAGGCATCCAGAATGTTCTCCTGGCCTTTGTTCCAGATTTTTTGGAACTTCCTTGGGGGGATTCCCTATCTACTAAATACTAATTTTATTAACATAAAGAACATACATACATTTAAACATATAACACACATTAGACAAGACGATACAGGACAACACATGACAACACACGACTTGAAGACTGGCATCTTCTTCTTTTCTGCGTCCTGCAACGAGATAAGATATTAGTTATTGATGCTGTCTGTTGGTCGTACATCTTCCATCTTAGTAGTCTTTTCCCTCGTTGCAGGAGTCATCTTCTTCTTTCTTCTTTCATTCTTCTCATCCATACTTTGATTGGGAAGGGTCCGAGGATCGGAGAGAAGCCGTAGAATAGTTGTTGAATCTACAAAGTTTGTGTAATGATCCAATTCTTCTTCCTCTTCCGCCCCGATCGTATGCTTTTAACATTTTCACTTTCACACACACATTCACTCGCGGTTATGTATTCATTTATATGGTTTTGTTCACGGATTCCGCGATCTCAACCCTTATTTGCTGTTGCTATTGATATTAAACTTAGTACACATTTACACTTATCCCGCCACCATACACGCATATCACTTCCACACATGAGTGTCTCTCACCAGGCCTTCCTCGTGAGGCACTCCTGCTGCTGGAGTTCCAGCAACGTCATATATCCTTTTATAGTCCAGTTCATGGATAATAATTTCTAGTCCATTTTTTTTATCACTCATATAGCACCCCGTATACCCGCTCACGGAAGTCGCGTTCACGTTCGCGGTTCGAAGCACTTTTTCAGTAATTTCTCACTCCCCACTTCATGCCGCGGGACGCCGTCTACCCTCCAAAAATTTTCTTTTGTGATATTCCGAGACTTTATTCGCTGCCTCCCGGAGGATCACCGCCAGTTCTGGATTTCTCAGAACCTCAGTGATTGGTGTATCCCCCAGGAGGGTTCTCTGTTCTGTTATCAAGTTATCTGTCTCTCGACATCTGAGCACTACGTGGTCCGGCGTCGCAACAACCCCGCAGGCATGACACAGGTTATCTTCTACCAAATTGAGTTCTCTTAGCTTTTGTCTATAGGGGCCGTGACCAGTTAAGAAGTGCATGAGTCCACTGTCTATCTCGATACTCATTTCCAGCCTCTCAGCCACGTCCGGTAATAATGCGTACAATCTTCTGGCCTTGGTTGATTCATTCCAGAAGTTCTGCCACGCACCGGTTAGTTATTCTGTGAACAACTATTAAGTTACCAAATTAGTTAGTAGATTTTCTCGAGAGAGGAAGACAGTTTATGCAGAGTATCAGAGTATCTCTTCGGACAGCAAGCAACATATTCCCATAAGGGTCAGTAATTATCCCACACAGGCTTAAACTGTTAAACGACTTCCGGATTTACAAGACACACAGTAGTAAGTCTAGTGTGTAACTGTTCCAAAACCATCGGTTGCGAAATTGTCTCAGTGCCATTTCTTTTCTGCTTCCTGAAGGCTTAGCTGTCCAAGATGCTTGTGCTTTCCATTTGAGAAATAGTAACTGTTCGGAGATGGTCGAAGAAAAGGAGTTTAGCAATAGAAGTTTGTGTCGGGGGGTTGGGTGTGAAGCCAAAGTTGGTGCTGTCATGTTTTAAACAAAAATTTTAAGAGTTCTGAGAAGAGGGTGTGGGTATTCTCGTGAATTTAAGAGGATCCGTCGAAGTGACAGAAGGATGGTCAAATATGTTTGTTATTCCTTTATTAATATTGAATAACTGTGAATTCAGATTTTAATTCATTTTTTACAGTAGTGATATTTATGATAAAAGTGCATTTCTAAATCAACACACAATATGTGTTTTTGAGACAAATGAAGTTTTCTCCTAAGGGCCGCGGTGGATCAGTGGTAGAGCGCTATCCTCTGGTACTTGGGTATCGTCGGGTCGATTCCAACTGATGTTTCTTTGTGGGGAACAAACACTGTGTGCGTGGGTTTTCTCACGTTCCCACTTTTTTCATTGCATCAAATTATCCATCCGGCCTGCGCCAAAGTTGCCTAAAGGATTTGAATAGAATTCCAATTCTATTATCTCCTCCCCGATAGAGACAATGGGAGCCCTGTTAATTCAGCTTTGACTGCAAGCGATGACCAAAACAGTAGGTCTGCAGTAAGGTGATCCTCGTCGGAGGAGAACATGCGTGTTGTTAGAGACGGAGCGACCATAGCTCAGTTGGGAGTTCCTGTGTTCGAAACCAGAAACCGACAATCCTGACAGGTTTTTAAAGGATTTTTTTGTCACCAGGCAAATGCCGGGATGGTATCTTCAACTTAGCCTGGGCCATAGCCTGAAGGCCATAAATTCAATTCCGGGTTGTTAGAGGGAAGATTAGGTCCTGTGTATCTTTTATCTGCTTCTAAGATTGTGAAAGGTAGTACGGTTGCCTGGTTCATGAGTGAGCCATCCAACTTTCAGTGGAAGGAGAAAGAAAAGTTCCAAGTAACAAATCTTTCCATATTTGTATTGTTCTAAAAGTAATGATCGAGATTGTAAAAATGATACCTTTTTCTTAATGTTGTTAAGAATCTGCTATTCTGTCGGACCATCGATTTTGTTCATTATCTGCATTTACTAATCTTGCGCAGTAAGCTTGTGGGTAAAGGGCAAGAGCTAAAGTGATGTAAGATCTGGAAGTAGTTTCAGTATTCATGTCAAATTAGGTTGGGCTATTAATAAGAATGAAAATATGAGGACTATTAATATCAGTTGAACGATTTGCGAAATCAAGTATCAGAAAATGCTCGTAGAGCGTCTATCAAAACTTGTCTGTTAAACTTGTTTTGGCAACTAGAATTAAATAGGTATGATAGACCACGAATTGATTTATAGTGTGTTTTTTTTATTATTATTATTTTCCCCAAAAGCTATATATATGTGGGTCATATTCCTATCACGCTATTCGTAACTGAGAGTAGAAAAGCGAAACAAAATCTTGTTTCGAATTAGTTTCCTGACTTAAGCATTAAGACATATTGCTTTCAGTATCCCACATTCCTTTAAATTTCGTTCATATGTAGATATTGGTTGGTACGTGATGAAAGTAGTTGTGTTTGAAGCATTTGTGCATCCGGTTGTAAATCAGTTGAGCGTAACTGAAGTAAACTTATGTTCCTGTTATAAGGGCGCAAGTCCCTTCCGTAAAACTGGGAGAATGTGGAGAATTTGGCCTTGGAAACGATAGCATTATAGTCATTGTTGAGTTAGTAACGTCCTGAACGATCTTATGATTTAAGGATGTGGTGGTGAAGTGGGCCCTCGGCAGGAATTGAACCCGTGACCGCGTGCGAAGAAAGCGAACACGCGTAACTCTTGTCCTCCAACCCCAGGTCAACATTGTAATCGTCTTTCCAGTTCAACAAATATCGAGCTGCCATCTGCTGGTGAACATATAATTTAATCAAGTAAACACTATCACACAGTGAAGTAAGAAAAATATCATTCACGTAAAAGTGATGAATGATGATGTGATTGCATGTTCTTGTTCGCTTTACGTAACACAAGCGTCTTTAGAAAATCGAGATGAAGTTACCATTCATGATGAAAATCAGAGAACATAACTCAGTCGGAGCGTGAAATTTAACTGAGGGATAAGAGATGGCGTTAGTGTCTCAAAGCCGTACTGCTTGTGGCATATTCCGATTTGTTTGCTCCAGCCAGATGATGATCGCGTGCTGCCTGCTGGTGTCTAGTGACTTCCTTATAGGATTCAAGCTCACGCCAAGGGGATATCATTTATATCCATTGTTTCTCTCAGGTGGTAACCAGGAATATTAGCCTCATAACACGAAAAACATACTCCCCGGAGATATTTTCTGAGTTTCTCAAGGAAAGCAGTGAACATTTTAAATACTTATTGTTAATATGAATGCCAAAGTGTTCATCAAGTCTCCAGTAGGTCTACTATCCCCGAAGACCCTGCAACTGAAAAAGTAAGTTTCTTAAGGAGAGAAAAATCTGGGGACGCAATGCAGGGTGAGTGCGGAAACAAGCTTAGCTGCGCTACTGCCATTACAACACTGCTTTTTGGTCCATTCGGTATTGTCGCGGTTTCGGATCGGCAAAATAAAATTGTGGTTGATAAGCCGGAGGGAAAGAGGCCGTTTGGATGACAATAATAAAAAAAACTTCCGAATCTTCATGTTCAAGATGAAAACGGGCGTGATGTTGCCCAGGGTAGAATCCAGTGGCGAACGTTTGTTACTGCAGCGATGAACTTACGAGTTCTGTAAGCCATAAGTTGGTTAACGGGGTCCGGGGCATGCAGGTTGGACCCCGCTGGCGCCCATCTTCACAGGTTTTCCTTAGTGTCACTAGATTAATGCTGGGATATTTCAAGTAAGGCATTGACCGTTATATTCCCATCCCTACTTTCGGAAGTGATGTTGAGGGGCTTTATTTCTCAGATGTGACGGGCTTAGGCCAAAGTTGTCAATTCAGTCTAGAAACAAAATTAAAAAAGGAGATGAATTGCCTGCATTGTTACAACAAACATTTTGCGATAGATGGGTATTGTTATTTTCCTTTCGAAGATAAATAAAATAGGCGCTTGCAGTTAATTTTAAAAGGTAACTTTACAGGACAGTGGAAAGTTAAAGCACCTCAAATACAGCTAACAACATCGATAAGATTTGTACGAATTGCGGAAAATCTCCGAACCACCTCGTCTCGTTAATTGCCATACTCTACAATACACGCAAACTTCAGCTCGTAGCCTTCCCACGATGGCGGAAGTGACATGCAGGATGCTCGTTGCTCATGGCGATAAACAATGATACAGTCAGTGCGCGGCGGCGCTATTGGCTTTTCTGTTAGTGACGTCACTGTTCAGAACAAGCCGACTCCCGTGTTTTCTCCGTGGATGAAGTAAGGCGTTGTTGCAAGTGTAGTGTGACTCGAGAAGGTTCGGTAAGACGGAGTATCCCGAGCGAGATGAAGCAGAAAGATTTGTTACGTGAAGCTGTGGTGAAATACATCGACCATTTCTTTCCCAAGTAAGTATTAAAACATTATTACCTATTGAGAATACTTCTTGAATCGTTCAGTGAAATTTCTCTCTTCCTACTTGCGAGTGAAAGTGACTGCCTTACAATCGTTCGTGGCAGGTGTTGTTACGGTTACTTTGGTAGCTCGCGGGTATGATGTAAGTGTGTATAACACTGGTGTAATACGTCATCATGTTGGATTGTTCTTACCTGAACACAAGTTATAAGAAAACTTTGATTTGTGTGCATGTGTGTTGCTTTATCCTTCACCATTCTGCGTTGGTAAACCAGTATTTGAATGTAGATCACAATCACTTTTCTGCAAAACACTTGAAAGTTGAAATTCTATTCATTGTGATAGTCCGTGGTCGAAATCCTATTTTATGTCCTTTTTGTCTTATGTGCACAATATGATGGGTGTGTAATAGAGTGCGATTAATTTGTTTAAAATTGAATTGGAGATCCAACAGTTGGGGCCACATTTTTTTAAATACCACTTCAATGGTGTAGCTGTTTGTGTTCTTTGGGAAAGTGTATTGAGTAAGGGTGTGAATTATTGGGCAAATCGAGAGTACGTTAGACTCGAGAATGAATGCTCAGAGCCTTTTACCTGGAATTGAATGTAAAACAAACTGTTCCGAATGTGAAGTAATTTGGCATAGTGCTTTGATCCAGGGAGTTCTGTGTAGTAGTTGCTACTAGATATGGTGTAATAAATACAATGGTTGATGTTTAATATATATGTCATTACGTGTTTCAGTTCAGGAATTCAAATTGTTCGTAGTGTGATATTAGGGATTAATTATCTAGTTTACATTAATGGTGTGTTGGCATCTACAACTTACATACGTTGCAAGTTGGAGAATTAACATCTCGTATAGAGTTCACCTTGTAAAAGGTTGACGATTATTGCCTTCCTCTATTCAAGATTTGGCACAGTGAAACTGAGCGGAAACTGCAGAACCTCAGGATTACCGAAATAGGCAAGATGGCGATTTTGCGTGTGTGAAGTGTTGGTTTAAAGTCAACGGATGTTCGCCACGATACCACGGGATTTCGATTTTCTTTCCTACTTTTATTTTATGTGACTTTTGTTCCTAATTCCTTTTCCGCATTGCGGTGTAATCAAATGTTTTATGTGACAGGTAGCTGTGGTGGTCCTATTGATTTTCACATACATCCACCCCCAAGATTCTGAAATGGTGGGTGTGTGGGAGTTGCGTAATGAAATATGTACTACAGACGTTTCGTTAAATAAATGTTTTTTTTTTTTTAGCTGTTCTCAAGTTTCGGTTCCAGCAGACTGGTATATCGCATCTGATGTTACTTTCCATTATAAATTTTATACCACTATTTTCAGGGTTCCTTGTTCGGTAGAAATCAAAATGTCTTGTAATACTGTGTTATCTTGATATTTAAGTCGATAAATTTCGTGTTCAATTTTCATAATTTTACTTGAACACGTAAGTCATTTGGTAGAGCTTCCGACTTGATTTGTTCCAAGGGGTTTTCTCCGTAACATCAGGCTATTGCTGGGATTCTACCCTGGCCTGTCTTACCATAGCCTCGCCTGAGCCAAAGTATCCTCAACTTCACAAATCACGTTCAAATTCAGATCCTGTAGTTGCGATTGTATATGGTCCTTGTTAGAATTGATAATATTCTGAATTGTCAGTGTGTGCAAAGGAGCATTTTGCAACATACAAAAAGTTTTTTCTCCTGGCTACATAAGGCAAGGGCAATGACCAAATTTCAAGAAAATTCCAAAATATTTTATGTTGTATATGACGAACTGAAGAATCTCTTTCGTTCAGTTTCTGAATTATATCTCGTGCAATTTTAAAATGACTTTGAGGTACTATCGAATACATAGTAAGATTTTCTTGAAACACTTTCTAACATTTCTGAAGTAATAATCTGTAAAATTCGCATAAATTATATTTACACATTTATGTGATGGGTGGTTCTGCCCGAATGCAGGCCTGACCCGAAGATCCTTCGGCAAGGTGAACCTATGATGGTTAATCATTGGTTTCTCTCGGATGAAGATGACGTCCTAAGGTCGGGACCTACAGTTTCATGGGTTCCGAATCACGTGTCCACACCGAGAATCGACCCCTTGATTACAAGCCAGCGAGCATTACCACTCACCCACAGGGGACTCTCTGTAGGAGAAAGATATTTTTACCAACTGTGTTCCAAAATGGGTAATTGGATACTGGTTATTGCCATGATGTCATTGAGTTAAGATAATTTGAATTAATCGGAATAGATAAATAGTGTCAGGTTTGTATGTAAAACAATTTTAGAATACCCACAAGCACTCGCTGGCAGCGCAGATAAATTTAAAACTCAATCTAGAAGCATTGATTCTGGTTCAGATATGCTAGTTGTACCAAGGTTAGTGGGGGTGACGTCTTCCATTTTATGGTTAAAGAAAAACCCTTTTTGGTTGTGATCTCAGACTGAAATAAACGTGTTAGATAAACACAATCCCAGTCTCATAATTTTCTACTTTGTGGGTTTATTTTCAGTTGACAACAAAACTACCATTTACTAAGTACAGAATTATTACAAATACGCACTTAATATTGCTCATCACAGAACCATTAGATGAATTGCTCGTGTTCGGGTGAGTAAAGTTTGGATGTGACACAACTATGAGTTTTAGATTGACTTTTTTATGCTACTCGCAGTTGTGTTTACATATTGAAAACCAGCTAGAATACAGTCTATTTGTACAGTCAGGGACGTAAGGTTTTCATGTTCGTAAAATTTATTGTGTGTATAAGTTTGGAATGGATGAACATGTTCTGTTTTTTATAACTTACTACTGAAACTACTTAAATTCCTCCGTCCATTCCAAAGTTACTTACAAAAGAAATGTTAAGAACTTTTGTCTCCGAGTGTACAGCAACCTGCGCACCAAGTTCTGAGGAAGAGTCTTATCAGCAGAGTATGATTGAAATGTCAAAGGTAGCATGATAGCTAAGAAGTATGTGCTTCATGTACCAGAAATAATTAATGTCACGTGAAACTGCATGGGATATTGTCATAAATTCTTGATGAAAACAAAATAGAAGAATGTCCTTGGATGTTAGTAGAAGAACCATCAGATATATTTTTCTGCGTAATGAATCATGTGCATGGAACAACAAATACCGTATTGTAAAAAAATCAGAAATGAAAACATGAATATTGTTTGTTAATGATCAAAACTTTCGTTCACATATCGTGTTTTCGTTATCAGAGTTTTAACGTAAAGACATTTTTTATTAACATTTTATGTCAATAACAAACCTCTTGATTTATATATAGGAGTGAGAGCAGTGTTTATACTTATCGTAATCTCATGATTTGAGAGATTTGATAAGAATTGATTGACCAACAATGTAAGATGAAGTAATGTATGTACATAACTCTTTTGGGATAATGAACACTTGAAATCAATACATTCGACAGTTTTTCTTTTAAATAAAAAAAAACATTGATGTAAGCACAATTGAAGTTGATAAATTTGACAGATCTTAGTCGCAAAACAAGATATGACAAGTACGTTAATATATATCCCCTAATTGCGCACATTTAACAAGATAAGACTTTTATGACACGTTGCCTGTTCGTGAAAGATCAGATAAAACTTAAGGAATTTTACTAATTGAATGTTGAAATAACTGCTGAATTATGTTTATCACGTTTTTAATCGTTTACAGAAGTCAACATCTAAAAGCAAACTTCTTTATATATAATAGAATTTCTATTTTAAGTTTTTTTGTTTTCGTCCGAAACGTTTCCTTTTAGTTTAGCTGAAGCAGCAACATTGCATTTAATGTAACTTGTTCGAATGAAGTTTGGGAAGCCTACACTCCATGAAATAGGTATACAATGTTGGACTTCATGGGTTTGAGCATCTTCATTGTATATATAGTGTTGGGCGTTAGCCAAAAATAAATTTAATATTTTCGTAGTTATGAAATAGATCATTTGAAAAGTCGGTTGGCAACACGTGACAACTAATACGCGTGGAGTGCCTATATGACTTGTCCCAGGGACTCCCAGTACCTGAAGCACATGTATGCAAAAATTGTGTAAATCAGTTAACACTAGTACATTTGTGTACGTTGAATTTTGAATTAGGTTAGCAACACAGGGCAAGCTGGAATATTTCGCATATACCAAAAATATTTGTAATCTTACAGTATCTAGGATTTAATTTCCAAAGTTTTTTTTTTTTTTTCCTCCAAATTCAACACGATAACGGCAGGTCATTTCAAATAACCCTTTACAATCGATATGATGGTGCACATTCCTGTTCATTTTAGCATACAATTTTTCTACCTTATACAGTTCGTAGAAAATTACATTTTAATTTTAATTATTCCAGGAATATTTCTTGAAGATTAGAGTATGCTGAGAATATTCCCAGAAATACAGGTTCCATTCTGTACTGTCGTGAAATGCAAATAGTAGTTTAGATTTTTATACGATTAAAGAATATAACCATATTGCCAGTAATTTTATATTAAGATTACTACCATTGATCGGTAAGCTGTGACCTTTGTAAAATAGAAAGGAGGCATGCAGTTTCAGTTCCCTTGAAAGATTCAGTTTGCAACGAAAAACTACGACGCAGTTATGCGTATAATTAATACAGAACAATTGATTTTTTCCTATTGGCAGAAATATTGATTGTGTATTCCAGTAGCATATATATTATTCTGTACACTTGGAGTTTTCGCGTGATACTTCAGAAGGTCTACAACAAGTATTGATTCCTAGGAGTCTGGCTGGCTGGCCGTGTGTGCTAGATAATAATTTCTGTGTAATTCAGGCGCCTTGGGAATGACCTTGTCCTGGTAGTCTTGTAAGTGTGCAACTGCGGAAGGAGGAAGCTTTCGTTATATGGAGAATGAAGTAATTACATTACAATTGATATGGTTGCATGCACATCTTTAATATATTACATAAGTTCTCTTAGACATCATTTCTGGCATTATTACTGAACTTGAAGGAGCGTACACTGTAACATTTCGACTTGAAGGGTCTTCTCGGATTGTTTTGATTTTTTTAAAAAGGTAAGTAAGTACGCATTATATTTCGCGGTGTCACGTCAATTTTTTTTAAAAATAAACAAAAGCAATCATAAAGCCCTCAGATTGACTAAATGTACACTCAGGTTTATAGAAAATGGCAGTTGCACAGCATAACACCGAACTCGTACATGCCAAGACCAACATATGGGACGTTCATTTTAAATCAGAAAACTACCCATTTGCAGTTTTTTTTAATCTGAGTGTACAAAGCTTTCAGTTTGTATGCACGTCGATAAATTTATGCATGAACTCTTTCAGTAGATAATATGCAATTTGCAGTGTATGTATTCCACGCTCTTGTTGCAATGTTTAATTATTGTGAGGAAATCTTAAAGGGATTCATCAAACCTAGTGTAAATAAATGGTTTTCCTTGCCTCATCAATTAACTCAACCACTTTCATCATTGCGATAAAATGAGCGATGGTGATTGTCTTCCATCGAAGGAAGATGATTGGTCCTAAGAACGTGACCTACAGTTTAACAAAGGCTCCGAACCATGTGTGCCCTCACCATGATTCTAACCCAGTTCCCCTTCATTATAAGGCAGTGAGTGTCCACTCTGTTCAGTCAACCAGTTTTAATTGAAGTGTAGCCGGAAGCTTCTACTACAGCTTGTGAAAGTTATTTGGAAGAAAACATTTCCGTTCAAATTATCAACCAAAATTCAATCAGAAGCAAAGAAATGTACGTTCTTCTGCCACCTATGTAAGCTTACGTTAGCTGTTTTAAATAATTAAATAGTTGTTTTTTTTTTTTTAAAAAAAAAAACTCATTCGGTCGCTGTGTAAAATATGAAGCTTCTATGATCAATATGTTTGTGAGTTTTTCCCTGTCCTAATACATTGCCAGCCAGTATTGGTAAGACTCAGTGGGCGATCTTCGTAGAACATCTTAATATGAATGAAGAAAATTTGACAAAACATTTCACTATTTTAACTAAGTGATTTTAGGACATTAAACCCCAGAAACGATCTAGACTAATCTGTTTATAATTGTGTCAATGTCAACATTACAAACCTCATTACTCTTGTAGACGTAGAATTATCGACGCAAGGGTGGGACAAAACGATTAGCTTTTGATCCATTGTGTACGTAAGATCTAATAAAGATTTTTTTTTTCCTTCCCAAAAAATAGTAATCATGGTATTTAAAGAAGTCCTCAGTACTCGCCACCCTCTTGTAAAGATATGTATATAACTATAACTGACGAACGACCAACAATAGCATTTTGGAAAGCGGCCTCGTAATTTAGGCTACGTAAATTTCTCTCCCGTAGGTAAGATTGCCTTCATGATACGTATGGACATTAAAGAATCCTTACCTGCCAACCAAACTTAAAAATGTTCTTTACTGACTGGATTGATCATGGCTATTATTGATAGACGAATATTGTCGTTTAGCATTTGTGTATGTATGGACAGATGCTGAGTAATTTTCATAAAGAAGTCTATGCGATTCCATGTAGAAGGGCACAGGTGAGATGCTGTTTAAATGTACTGTTTGCATTAGTGTTAATAATGTATGCAAAAATGTCATTGGTGGAGTCAGTTTATTATGAAGTGTGATTTTTATAAACTTTTCGATGTTACGAAAGGGCAAATTCCGCTCTAATGAATCATATGCATATTGATTAATGTGTATCTCATTTGTTCTTTGCAGTGCGTCGGGTACGAGCGCAGTGGCTATTGATAACAAGATTGAACAGGCCATGGTAAGTAAAGTTTTACTTATTCTGTAGAATTTGTATTATTATTAAAGTTAAAAATAAACAGGTGAAAGCTCTTGATGATCTGTTAAACAGAAAAACTTAGTTCTCAACAAGAACTGAGTTCACCGTAGAGTAGTAATAGAAGCTGTATGATATAGTAATAAAAATGTAGCTAGTGCGAAATATAGTTTTATCCTCTGCTTAGAATAAATACAAATAGAATTTCACTTTTCGGATAGAATGTGTACCTCTCTCTCTTCCTTCATTTTATAAATATAACGGCACCTATTTTAGACAGTCCTGATAAGAAAGGAGGCAGAGAAAGAAACAATTGGGATTTACGAATGAACTTTGAGCAACCCCTATAATATGAATCTTTGGCCCGTGAAAGCTTTATATAAAATCTGTTGTTGAATCTAAAGTTTCAAAGCTTATGCAGTACATTATAAAACATATTTCGCGCATCAAATAGGACATAAGTCAGTCGATTTTTGTTGCCCTGTAATCCATCAATTCAGTAATAACTGGGAAGTAAGGCTAACATCGATACACTGCTTTTTAGCGTTTGTTTGTTATCTTCCAAGTGAATACAGAAGGAATTTGTAGTTTGAAGGTTTTGCCAATGAAGATGGTTAGCGAGAATACGTAACTTCTAAGTAAAGCTTTGAGCAATCACTTTCTTCTTCAAGATACATTTGAAAACTTCGTATTTGCGTCATTGGCGCCTTATATCTCCTCATGTCCATTTGCAACTGAGCGCTAATGTTGTGTGTACATTTTTTCGTCAGTTGAAGAATGCAGGTGGCTGAAAAGTGTAATGCTAAGTAATTTACAATTAAAATCGCACCCTTACGCTACGTGGGTACAATTAGTAACAGATTAGTCTTGTAACAAAAGAATTTTTTACATCAAACAAGAATACAATTGTAAGGAAACACGAAATACAAGTTACCATTAGCCATCGTGTACTTCACTGTGGCAAAGCCATAACTTCCTTGCAGCATCGGAACAAGTAGAATTTAATGATTTTTCAGTGAACCATGCCTTTAGCAATTCGCTGATATTGATAGTAAATTTGGACAATAAAAAAATAGTGAAACCTACTAGAGGCATATCATCTCAGGAAGTGTAAGAAACTAAAGCAGTATAAAATACACGTCATTGAATCGGTCCTTGTAAAAGCAGGATATGTGCAGTATACTTCGTTTGCCGATGCTTACTCCAAATCCCCTAAAAGAATTTAATTCTTAATAGATCGTTGTTTTAACTACTAATCAGATACTTACTTTGCACTTTTCCTGCCTTTGCAATGACCGATTCCATTATATGTAGAAGGTAACAATGATTGAATTATGTACAGTAGGTGAACGTGGTTGATGAAGGTTGTGGTTCCTAAGGACTTACAGTGGCAGAGTTGCCTGATTTCGTATCAGCACTTTGAAGGCAGCGTAGGTTCGATCTCTGCCTTTCCCAATCTCACTCAAACTACCGCGATGTTGCGTCTATAATAAACTCGTCGTTACTTTCCACATCTTTCCAAAAACCTGGAGTACTCAGGGAATTTTATAAATTGGAAAACTCAGGGGAAATCTATAGATCTTTCGGGAAACTCAGATTTGAGGTGGATCTGTCCATAGTTGGTAAGAGCACAGTCCCGGCAAGGCGCAAGTCATCATTCAGTTCCCATTGCTGACCGATTTTTTTCCACTTGTGAAATACCAATAATGTACAAAAGGCTTGGACTGGTGGTGGAATTAAATTTTTAAAAAAAAATGTCATTACCTATTATTTACTTGTTTCACTATACGAAGAACTGGAATTTCAAGTCACTAAGTTAGTAGACACCATGCGATTGCTCACACTTGAGGTTTTGAAGCTTATTAATTTAAATTAAGTACGAAGTAGAAATAAACTTCCAGTGAATGATAAGCCTTCTGTAACTCATACACATCGCTACAGCTGCAATTCAAACAGATTTTTCCTTGAAAGATTTTGGTGACAAACTTACTACTGATACTGCCATTTTATATTGAACATTACACGGAATTTATTCTGCAAGAAGTGTTAAATCCTGTTAATACGTCACAACGGTAGTAGCCTCAATAAGATCATTTTGTGCTTCTTTATTGTACGACGAATGTTGTGATCCCACGCCTCTCAGGTAGTATTTCATTAAGAGTAGTACTAGCTAGAACATTGGATGTATTATGCTTCAACAGGGGATGGAAACAGAAACGTATTGTGGTAGGTTGATATTGATCGTCGGGCTAATGACTGGGATTTTCCCTCTGCTGGAGGCAGGAGCTCTTTAAACATTTTCTGGTTATAACCAGCGAAGAACTGCTTATCACCTACTGGACAACATCGTTAAGTCATTTTGTTGTCAAATGACATAGTATTATGGCGTGTGGAGAAAAATAGATAGTCCTTCAGTCAGGTTAGCATAGATACTGTGAGTAAAATAATTATTTGGTCAAATTAAACAGGAAAAACAAGTGATCAACTTTAAGGTTGGAAGGGTGGTTTTCCGTCGCCTTCCATCGAAGGTGATGCCGGAAAGCACTCGACGGTTAATTCCGAACCATCACGATTAAGTTCAGTGTGTCACCACCGAGGTCACTACATTTAAAAATACAAATTCGAATATATATTTGAAATGTTCCAACTTGCCTTTCATAAAATAATTAATCAGGTCTCCCGATTGCCCCATTGGTTAGCATGCGTTTTGTGTGTGGTCTCTGATTCGAATCCGGTTGTCCTTTGAACGCAGCTTTTCGGAGGCTATAAACTCCTTTAGGGCACTAATACTTTAAGCAAAATAAATGCTTTGCATTGTTAATAGTTTCGATGCTGTTAGCACATTGAGGTGTTTTTTTGCGTTTTAAACATTCGTATCTGCGAAATTTATCAGGTCTTATCTGCAGGCTGCAAACATTGATAATACTGAGTATTAATAAATTCGGTGCCGCTAACAAATTTTACGCCCTTAAGTTTGAAAGCAATTGGTGTGCGTCAATGATTTTCATAAAGTTCATGTAGAACTAATATGACGCATTATTCTTGCGAATGACGTATGTTTTTATCAGCTTTGGTGTTTTATCGGCTGCAAATATGATAAAAGGATGTTTACTTTTTTTTAAAAAAAAGAAAAAGGCAGCTTCCTTGTAACCTTACCACATTATTCAGCGTATTTTCCCAGTTTGTTATACCTCTATGCGTTGATCCTTAGTTAATTTATTTTCCTCCTACTTTGTGTACAATATGTGCTGTTGTGAATCACTGCCCGTACATGTATGACCAACTATGGTCATGAAAATGTACCAAGCCTAGGTACTCATTCCTGTAAACCATCATATTTGTATAGATAATTAATTAATAATGTGAATATGATCCATTTCGAGGACGAGACCTTGTTAACGATTAAGTTGGTTGCTAGCGCGGTCGCAGATGTATGTAATGAGGACGTGTAAACAGGTGATTATGCGTCCTATAAATTAGAATGATATAGCCATTACCTTGTTCTGGAATAACCCATCCAGATTCTACAGTACGAGAATTTACTGAAGTTCATCTGATTGGCGAGTGGCTAGCATGCTCGCCTACGAGGCAGGTGCTCTTTGGTTCAAACCCGGTGCGATGAACTTGAATGCTGGGATTTGAAGATCGCTTGGCAGCTGTAATTCCCGTTCTGCTCGTGCAGGATACGATTGAAGGCACGAGTAAAAGTAAATGAAGAAAGGGTATTAAAAAGAAGATCAGACTGCATTAGAGGAGGAGGATCAAAAATCAGATAAATGCATAAAGCTTACTCTAGCCAGCCTTATCCAGGGTTTGTACCCACAGTTGACAGAACATTTTGTGATGTTAAATATCAAGGTTATTGATCAAATACAGAAGTTTCCAAACGCATATGTACACTCCAAAACCCTGCAATATCATTAAGTAAGAATTATTCAATTACAAAAACAGTGGTCACTCTTTGTTTGACAATCGAGTCAATCAGGGAAGGTATGGCGGCAGAAGTAGGTCGCGTGGTCTGGGCCATTCGATAGCTCATGGTTTGTGTGGGGACGTATCCAAGAAGTAGCATGTAGAAGATCGATCAATATCAGTAGTTTTTACTCGAATGAAACAGTTGCACGTTGTCGGCCAGAAGGCGGAAATTTCGAGAATGAACAGGACCTTGAGCACACACATAAAAGAACGATTGTTATGCAGCACAAGTGGCAGCTCAGTTTGACACGCACAATGTACAGAAGAGATCGTCATGTGTTTTTATACATGAAGCATCATAGGTAGATAGATGATAGATTGATCACATGAATCTGCAAGCCGCTCTCACTCGCATCAGTCAGTGTACAGAAGGTTGTAGACGGAGGCACCAAGCATAAGCTAGTAGCGTTGTAATGGAACTCCGCATGAAGCACTTTGTTCCTTAAGGTACATAAAGTTTATAATAATGGAATCCAAGTGGACTATTTCTCCATAACAAAGTAGTATAGCTTTACGATTTCCGCTACTTCTGAAATGTCTCTTTAAAATACTCTCAAGGTACTCTTTTCACAGTGTAGTCATTTCCTTTTCATGATTCGCTGCATAGCGTCTTATTATTATTGTGTAGTGTTCTGTACATATTGGGCGGAAAATGCATATTGATTCAATTCGCTCAAACTACGGTTAGATCAATCTACGAGATGGTTTAATTGTAGCAAAATAAGGGAAGATTGATAGCGTCAGCTGCAAGCAGCTATCTATCACCCTGACAACGGGTAACAGTAGCCAATGAAGTGGGGGGGGGGGAGTCAGGAAACTCTGCAGGGTTGCAGTTATAGTTCTGTAGTTACAATTCTCACAGCTCGGATCAGCGGATTCGCTCTGACATCGTCAGCAGGGAGATTCTGCACGACTTGGCCAAGATCACTTTCTTCTGTCGTAAAGGCTACCTTTTTACCGTCCATCGACTTCTTTAAATTTTAAATACTTTCATTTTTGACGTTTTCTCTTGAACCTACCTATTCTCAATGGTAATGGTGAAGAACAAAAAAAAAGTAAAATAATAATAAAAATAAATAAATGTAAAAAAGATGCCCGAGTAACTCCAAGAATGGAAATCAAATAGTGAAGTATATGTAAAGATTGTCTGGATTTCACTTTACTTCAAACAAGTCTAAGGTGTATGAACTGATGTGAGACAATAGTTAAAATAGGAATGCCTTGCGAAATGCTAACCTTTCAATGTTCGTTAAAAAGGAAAGACTGCTGTCAAGAGACGGTGAGTTTATTTTGAAGAGTAGCATCGGTGATGAATCTGGCAAAAGCTCAAACTCTTTCCTTCTCGTTAATTGACGTGTTTGCCTGGAAGCTTTCGTGACGGGAGAAATGCCCATCACGATTTTGTCTTTCTTGCATTCCTTGTTACTGAAAAGAACGCTGGAACCACA
>JAGDQP010011814.1:32578-48522 GCA_022664845.1 Lepisma saccharinum
TCTAATTTATTTGTGGCAGGTGGTGTTGTTTTCCCCATGTTAGCTTGTGAATGTTAATGTTTCTGTAAGTATCAGATTGGAAAGTTTCGCGTTTTCTGGTTAATTTGTAGTTGTTTTGAGTAATTGAAAATTGTTCTTGACCTTTAGTTAGTAGATAGTTACTGTAAAATACAGTGGAAGCAGCGTAAGTGTTCTTCGTAACAGGGAAATCATAGAATGACCTCAATGGGAACTTTACTTGTTTCCCCACCGATCACCATCAAAAGAATATTCAGATGATGCCTTACGTTCTTCCTCGGACACAGCTAACATTAAAAGCAAGTCTGTAGTTTCACTGGTGTTCGTTGAGATTAAAGTAAGTCGTCGTCCAGTTTTCTATAGTGATAAGTGGATATTTTGCGTTGTTCTGTTACTGTACTGACGATACAACGTAAATAGAACTGTTATTATAACAATATTATTACTGTTATTGTAACAATATTTAAACATATAATTCGATTCGTACCTATTAAGCAAGAAAGGCCTTCTGGTAAACAACATTATGAAATTAAACCATAACGTAATGCAGTTTCTAAACTGCGTGTGAGCACAGGTAGCACTCACTACATCTGACGTAATGAATGAAATTAATGCCGTAGCACGTTATGACATCAATAGTAGGATAGCTGACAGCGTAAGTTGCATTGTGCAGTACGAAGTTGGACGTTAGAAAGGGGTACGTATTGTTAGTACTTCGTGTTATAAACAAAGTAGTGTCCGAAATAGGCCACCAATGATTTGTCATGGTGGTGAAAATACTAGTGTTCCCCGTTGTCTAATGGCTATGGTCGTCGATTAGCAACGGGAAGACAGCACTGGTTCAATTCCTTCTCGCATTAGCCATTCTGTTAAGTTGTCCCTGTTTTCCTCTGAAGCTAGACGAATACCCACATTGTAGTTACGGAAAAAATTATTCCGTGAATATAGTATTTAGTTGTTTTTAACTTATATTTGTGTGCGTCAACTGTGTTCGCACCGTGACATGTCTGAGGAACTGCAAGTGTCAGCCTCAGACCATGGCCCATTCTAGCCCATAAATACGTTAAATACTAAATGTCACGTTCTCGAAATACCTTATCCCGTGACTATACCTACGAATAATATCTGTCTTTTGATGTTATAAAACCCATAAATGTGAAGTTTACAATACATGTGGGTGGAACTGGATATTGACGAAACTGGACACCGGACCCTAAAGAAAGAAATTCTGAGGGAACCGGGTACCAAGTTTCCGTGTGCCTATTCTTAGTTTACTGGAAAAACTTCGGTCAAGATGGACAGCCGCTGGGATGATTCCCAGGACCTCTCTATTGCTTAGTACAGCGTTTGTCAACCTTTTTCATCCCCGGACCCCCTTCCACCATACTTTCTAGCCGGCGTCCCCCAAAATAATTGTATTTTGTGTAATATTTGCTTTTCATTTCAAAACATAACAGTTAATTTCCTGCATTTATAATAAATATCCTCATTATATTATCCAAAACTATTCAGCAAACTGCATTATGTTTAGTAATCATTAAAAACAACACTCTCTTTGAAATTTATTAGTTTTAACCTACAAAAGCCTAGTTAAATTATTTAATCACCTTCCCTCGCGATCCCCATGCATAGATCCCGTGACCCTCAGGTTGAGAAACCCTGGCTTAGTAAGCGCTCTACCACCTGAGTTAGGGTCACTGTCTGATAGTTACGTAGTGTTGCCGTAGGTAATGATCTTGAAGAAACATTCCTGTACCAATTTTTATCCCATTTCGAAAAGTAGCAGGCCAAATAGTATCGACATAAGTCACACAATGAACGTGAAACGGTATACTAAAACCAAAATGTTGTGCTTGTCTGGAAAACCTATGGAAAATAAAATTGACAAGCAATGGAATATTTAAACGATGCTGAATTCAAAACGAACGTTAAAAGTGTATCTTAATATGCCATTTCACGTGCTATGGTCGATCTTTTCCAACACTGAATCTGCATAGTATTCCAAAACAGTCTACAGTATTTGTGAATAGAATTGATCAAGGCTCAAGTTAATGTGTGTGTTTAATAATCGTTTTTATAATCTGTTTAATAATACTCACGGTATTTAGAGTTGTAAACTCTACTTCGCCATATAAGCAGCAATATTACTATTATTACTATTTGTAAATACTTGTCACAGCCTGGTAGTTCGCATTGAAATTGCTCAGTGGCGAAGACCTGTAGATCCCACAACTGCGGGTAGAAGGGGTGCCAAACTGCCAAGTGCATTGGGAAGAACCACCGGGAGCCACGGAAGAACCCATGGTAAAAGGAAGACACGTCTTCCTTCTACCATGGGAAGAACCAAAGCGGGAGCGCAAGTAAGCGTATCTCTCTGAATTTGAACGGAAGTTCTTCCAGTCTATGAGTTTGTTTATAAAAAAATTCAAAACAATTCTTTTACTCGAAACACCTCTTCTATTTTGTGTATTAATTTTTGAAGGAAAATATCTTATAAGCTGGAATGCGCTTTGAATGCATCTTTACTGAGAAAAGGTGCATCAAGCTGCGTAAATCAATCAACGCTAACGTGCGTTCCATGTTTTCAAGGATAGATAGATCTTTGGCAGTCAGCGTGAAACGTTTGTGTGTGTGTGACGTAATATGTGTCTATTCACATGTATGACGTCAACGAGTTTGTTTACTTTGTAGTCTCAGGGTGAGTGAAAGAGCTTCAAAATTGTACGTAAGATGGCAGCACGGTGTACAAGAAGTGGAACAGTTCCTGCCATCTAGCGGCAGTATTGTTAAATTGTAAGCTGCGGTAGGTTGTTGGGTACCGCTACGTTTTCGATCGAAGATGTATAATGTGTAGTGCTTGAGTTTAATCAAGGGCGTACACACAATGTGTTGCATAGTCACACTTGGACAAGATTACATGATAGCGGGTGGTAAAAAGAACCGAGCAGTAAACTCCGCAAAACATTTTAATAGGTTTGGGAGTATCAGGTTTTGAGTAAGCAGTTTTCATAGTAAGAAATTCTCAAGTTCGTCTTTCACGATGGAAAACCTTACGTTAAAAAAATGTATATTAAGATCATACCGCTCTTGGTAAGATCATCACACATTTTTGTATTTATGTACTCTGCACCCTTCTGCGATTAATGAAATGCTATTTCGGTGTCAAGTGGAGTTTTTGTTTTAACTTACTAGACATAATAACGTTCATGCACTTACGTTGAAGTGACTTCTAATAATTGTAAGAGGTGTAATATGACAGGATTGTTAAGTATGTCGGAAGTTAAACTTGATTAGGATCGTATAGTATCAGTGCCATCTATAGAAATCGTTCTGTCAGTTTCTCCACTAAATGTAGACCAGTAAAATTCAACCCTTCCTTCCCCTCCAAAAACATACCAAGTAACCATTTCAGCTGCTAGGATTTAAAAGATGGTGTCCATTTCACTGGGTACGCAGACAAATCATTCAATAGTATCAGAGGCAAACTTTAATTAAAGGTGTTAGAAATTAGCGTAATAACTTCCATACAAATCTATAGCAGACCATGGAAATGCCGCCAACCTCGCTGAGAAATAGTGGCCAGAACATCGTGCTCACAAATTATAGGGGGGTGAAAGAAACAATAACAGCCCCGTGGTTCTATTGGTGACGATCACTAACTTCAGATAAGCACTGGGAAGGTAGACTGAGATTCCACCTGGAATATAGGCACGTGAGGGGCTCTTAAAGGCCAGAAATGCGATGTTTGAAAAACAAGAGACTATCGAATTTGATCTCAGGGTGGCCGAGAGGTTAGCGTGCTGGTGTTGTGTGCGCATGGTCACGGGTTCAATTCCAACCAGGTTCTAGTGAACGGAGTGTTGGCGCCCGCTGTACTAAAATCTGTAGGTTCCATCTTTAGAACCTTGGAAGCTCGTTTAGAACGTTAATAATAGTGGATTTGTGTTAGTATATTTTGTCTCCTAGGGAAGTTTACCCATAAGAAAGCCTGTAAATAAATTTCAGGTTCAGGAGCTTTCACCTTATAAAATCTTGTCTATTTTATGTTTGTTGTTGTTTTAATGGTAATTTGTATAAGTAACATCATTCAAAATGTATACAACTATTTGAACGTGTTCTAGCTTACTATAAGTTAGTTTCTCATCTCTTTTTAAAAGTAGTAGTAATACATTCAAAGTCGGTAATAACTAGTCTTCTTTCTATTTGTTATTGTTGCTTGTTTAGCAGAAGGATGAATGAGTTCGTGTTGGAATAAGAGAAGTTCATTCCGAAGTTGTTTTGGAGGAATTATTTTGGTTCCGTAATAGGTTGTTTTTAAGTCCTTGGCTACTATCCATGCGAGTTTTCATTGGTCAGAGTGATGCGCACGCTGTGTGTGTCTTGATACGCCGCGTCTCTGGCGGATCAAAAGTCCCGAACAATCACAGCTGAAGAGAGATGGCAGTGTGCGATACTTGGAGATCAGACATGGCTTCACGCAGTAGACGCTTTTCCTATTCGTGTTTGTATGAAGTGCGACGTCGTGGACAAGATGATGCCTGTTATGTGATGGTTCCGGATGCTGACGTATGTACTTCACTAGTGTGAATGATTGCTTCTGTTGATATTGATCATTTTTTTTATCCAGGGGTCTAGACAAGCTTACAAGACGCTTTTCTTGAATACTTCGGAGTAACGATAGGTTTGAAATATTGTTTCAAAAAGTTGTCAGTAGTAAGATTTAGTGTTTGCAGTTGTAACACCTAATGTGGTACAACAGGACGGGAAAATGGTCTTACGTTTGGGAAACATGACAGATTTGCAACCGCTGTACCAGCAGATGGACCAGATTTCGTGATGAAAAATGGTGGTGGATAATAAATATTAAGTTGAACCTTAACTAAATTACTCTTGGTTTTGAACGATAAGGCAGAGGAACTAAATTTCATAGCAGGTGAACGAGATGAATTTGTTTACCTCTGCTGATTTTATACTCACTGTCAGTAACTAAATTTGCCGAGTGAGACTTTTGATTTTATTATTAACGAGCAGGTGAGCTAAGGACGAGGCTTATTTTATGTTACAAGCTTATTGGGCTTTGAACAAAGCCGTTCAAGAGCCCTGGCGGTATTTAAACCCGTACAGGAAGCGAGCGCGCTAACCGCTTGTCCATCCCGCAGTCGAGGTTTTTTTTTTAAGTGAAAGAAGAGTACCTAACCTAATATAGAAAGCAGCAGACCTACTTTCCCCTAAACTTCTTACTTGTGCGAATAAGCCTTCTCAAGCTATAGCTACAGTAAGTAATGAATAGATTGCTAAGTCTTGAGGATTTATAATACGTGTTCCGTTGTCAGCTGTTAGGTCTGATAATTTTGTACTCTAAGCATTACAACACAACTTGGAGTTACCATCAGTTATAGTCAGGTATACTGATTTTTAAGTATTGTAAATCCGTATTTATGATGATTGGTGTACTTTTCTGCCCGGAGGCGTAACTGTGACTCGAAGGTCCTTTGGCAAGTCGAACCGATGATGGTTTCATTGCCTTCGATCTGATGAAGATGCCATCTTGAAAACCGACCCTATAGTTAAAAGTGGGATCCGAACTACTTACGGCCCTACGAACCCGGGATCCCTTGATTACACAGCAACGATCATTATTATTCACCCACCGAGAACAATAAATCGGTATTAATATACGTTATTCCGGTATTTGATAGTAATTTCTTCCAATAAAATCAGTAATGAACTAAATATTTATATATATAAAAAAAGTGTTATAAAGTATTTAAAGGTATTTGGAAAACAGTTCAATTGAGAAAATTCTGACTAGCGTTACCCAAAATTCTAATTCTATTCTCATGACTTCCACATACGTAAAAATGTTTGAAATCTCTGCAATATGTCATTGAGAAAAATAGCGGTATTCCTGTTAATTTGAAAAATACATATTGCATCAGTTTTAAACCATACCTTCAGCGTAGCAAATTGAAATCTCATTATCGTATAATATTCGCTAAGTAAAGTTTTTAACGTATTATTAAGTAAATGGATCGAAAAAACGAGGGGGAGCAGATTTTCATGAAATCATATGCCGGCACGCCATTGCTGCGTAAGAGATATTGGGTTTGGTTTCCGTGAACATTGTTTATAGTAATCTCCATCGACAGTAGCTTGAACATAGAAGCTAATGTGAAAGTGCAGAAATCAGGTGTAAATTTTCACTTCGAACAACATATTCTTTTGTTTTCATTCGAATCGCAATGTGTTCGTTTAAAGTGAAATAGAGTGGACTCCGAGGAATACCAATGTCACTATAAGAAGTTCTGTGTTCATTAAGTTTCTGACAAGAATGTCCTGCTCTTAAGATCTTGACATTTACGAATTAATTATTGGCAAACAAAGGTAGTGTGTAAAACTTAGATCAGATTTCAGAAATTCTCTTTAAATTTATTATGTGAGAATGTATCTTTTTTGCAAATGAGAAATTTGTGTTCTTTCCCAGTTTTCTAAACTTCCTTGTTACAATTTGCGTTTTGTTTATCGTCGTTGGTTCAGCAGATCCCCTTAGTTTAAAATATTTGAAAATACTTGTTTATAAGGGATTTGGGGACCTTAAACAAAAAGTACAGCATTTTGAAAAGCTGATGTAAAGAAATCAGACCGTCAAACTTGAAGTCAAGTTATACTAACGTGCTTCGACGTGAATGAGAAAATGCAAGTCTGTTGTAGAAACTTGGCCGATTTATACGTGCAAATAGTAATGTCAGTCGTCATTAGAGCTCACGAACGTTAGCTGAGGCTTTTTTATACGCCAGTCTCAAAAAGTGACATGGACCGCGGTGGCTCAATTTGTATAGCTCTCACCTCTGGTCCTAGGGGTCGTCGGATCGATTCCTGTTCATGACATGTAGGCTTTGTGGTGGACAAACCGTGTGCGTGGTTTGCTCTGTGTTCTCCCGTTTCCTCCCACATTCTTCATTCCACCAGTTCATCCAATCATCCATCCGAACAGAGCCAAAGTTGCCTTAAATTCAATGACATCAATACTTTCCTGGATAGCGGAGAAAATTACCTGAGTGGTAGTGTTCTATTTTATATATAAATGAAGTACACTAAAACCTTGTTATCCAGAACAATTTTCGAAAAAGAAAAAAGTAAAGTAGTTTTTCTTCAGTTTCAAAATACCTGTACAATGGGTACAAGTGGCCGCATTTAATTCTCTGCAGTATTTCCCCTTAGATTATTAAAATTAATCTTTGTCTTTTGTAAAAAATAAACCATTTTGTTACTGTATTTCTGTATTTGTAGGCGCTTATAACATGAAAAAGTCGTAAATCTGGTTTATCACGAATTTCGTCTATCCGGAACGATCCGATTCCATCAAGTCCAGATAAAGGAGGTTTTAGTAAACACGCAATTCGTGGAGGGGCTTAAAACTCAGGATCCCATCCTTAAAAAACCTTTAACATTTCCGTCAGATTTGAATTTTATTTAAGGCCCTTTGGTTCAGGCCGGGATGGGTTAGGTAGATGATGAAGGTATCGGCCAGGGCTTTTCTTAACGCACTATCCCGACATTTGCCTGGTGAAGCTTCTTTGAAAACCTAAGTCAGGATACTTGGCCGTGGGGTATGAACCCACATGCCTACCGATTGCCATTCTGAAGTTTGCTACGTTACCGTCTGGACCACGAGAGCTGGTTTGTAACATTTCCGTGTAGTGGAAGCAATGGTAAAGTGCCATTTCATCGTACTCAGACTTTTGCTCCATTTTCACTATCGTTTCACAGGTGTCGTTTTGTAATCAGAATTAAACAAAGTGCCGTACTACCCACGTGCTACATTTTTATTCGTAATAGTAATAAAGTAGTGTTTTAAAATTTAGATCACTGGTCCAGTTTTAAAGAAAATTTCATTGAAATTCTACTACAGTCACATTTTCTTTGCGCTGTTCGTGGAAGAGGGTAGAATATGCAGTATATCGGTCCAACTTTAGAGTAATAGGTCAGGAAAAACTAAACCAATCCCCTATCGTCCCGTACTTGGTCACTGAAAAGGCGTGCAGGTTTGAATCCTGCTACTGAACAATCTGAGTTACCCTTAGTTTCACCGCCTAAATCCCGGGTTGTGGTACCTAAATTAAGGTCCTGATCGCTATTTCCCCATTCTTCTCCGCGAAGGTGCTCACCAAAGGATATCGTCTACCTAATTTGTGACAGACTAATGTAATTGGTAAGGGAAAACTTCACTATGGATCCGTGAACCCAGAATTCGATCCCATTACCTTCCTTTTACGAAGTTTTCTCGTTAGTATCAAGACAGATACAATTTACGCATTATTTTTTATTGGTTTTAACTTTTGTTCTATGAGTATAATATTAGTTGGAAAGAAGAATATGTGGTTTCGGAAAGTAGTCTAGAAAGTCGAATTAATTTTCAGTGTCTTATTAGTATTTCGAAAGAGGTTATTTAGTTTGTTGTTTTGTAAACATAGCCAAATGTAAATTAAAAGTAAGTTTGTGCGTCTGACATAATTGTCATTAATAAATCAAAATATTCTTTAATGTCTTGAAATGCTTATCTAAGGTTATGTTCAATAACATGTTTTGTTATTTCTAATCTAACTTGCAGATTAAGTATATTTTTAGAGTTTATGAAATGTACAAGTAAATTGCAGCGTTCTCGCTTCATGGTTGGAAGGTGTCCAAATATAACTAATACTCTTGTATCTGTTTGTTTTTCCCTATGAACTAATGATAAGCCACGTAATACATGGTGGTTTGCAGTTACGTAATATTTGCTCTGCGGAGGATGTAAAGAACTCCATAAGTGTAAATGATCATACATACTCTTATCACATATTACATTACCTTGTGATATCAGTGAAGTGTTTTAACTGGATCTATTCTCGTTTCAAGGTTTCGAACACAGAGAAATGAGCAAAGGATGTTTAGAAAATAATAATTTAATCATTTTCTCATTAGGCCACTACAAGCATTTCCGTTGTCAGATAATTTCACAGATGCTATCAAAAGACCCTATGTTCTTCTTGTTGTCTCAATGCGTAAATTCAAATCGTGATCCATGAAGATCGGTAATATACGAGGGTCGGTAATATGGGAAAAGTATGAGTGAACTCACCGATGAACACTGCATTATCTTCAAAATATTCCCTCCGTGATCCGTGCATCCTTCGATGTAATGTCTGAAAGTACCCATGCCAGCCTTCTTCAAGTACGAAATTTTTTGCCGAGAAGCTTTGAACAGCTTCTTCTACACTGTCAAACTTGCGGTGTATAAATTCAGTCGGGAATAAAAAGACACATAGGGCTAGATATGAGCTATATGCAGGATTAGTAAGCGGTTAGATACGTGACTCTTCGGAAATTCGACTTTCCACATCGCAGTGTGTACAGAAGCAGAAAGCGATCTCGGAAACTCGCTTGTAAGTTACCTTAACAGTGATGCGCAAACAAAGTTACACTTCGAATTATAGTTCTCACGGGTTCCACAATAAGCATCACTCAAATTCCTCCAATTATAAGTCTCTCCATATGCAACATAATAGTCAAATCACTCCATATATAATGAGTAGTATTCATAAAATCGCAACTAAAGAATCATGCATCTTTGATTAAAACAGTCGGCCATCGTATTTAAAGTTTTTATCAGTTTCACCAGACGAATGCCGAAAATTGTCTACCTAGAATTTCCTTATTACCTTCCTCAGTTTATTACCGCGGAAGAGTTCTCACAAAGGGATGTCATACTTTGTTGACGGTTTAGCCCATATTTTAAATGCGAGGAGTAGATCAAATCTTTACATTATTATCTAATTAAAAACTCAGTGAACTCAGTAGGGGTTATTTCTCGTATAAAAAGAATAATAGAAATGAAGGCCTAAATTTCTCAATTTTTTATGTTATTGTGTGTTTCAAGAAACTGGCTTTAGAATTAAGTATACCTGCGTGACATTTACGTGAAATGGATAAAGACAGTTTTAGCGGCTCGGGGACAAGAAAATGATATGCACCAGCAGAAAAAATTAGTTATGTCAAAAAAAAAAAAATGCAATCACACTTGCAAAAATTTTCTTTCAGATTTGTATACACATTTGGACATTTGTTACCCCGACCCACTCGATTTGGCCCACTTCCAAGTTAATCAGTATTAGTAACTTTATATACACTATTTGTGAATTTGATAAAGTATTCCCAGTGGTGCAGTCGAATAGTGATTCGTATTGTACTTTTCCTTGAAAGGGCTTACAGGTGTATGCGTACAGGACTTTGGTCGAAACGGGGAGCGACCCGAAGCCAATAAATAATAGTACGTGTAGAGGAAGATGATAATCTATTTTCATATTTCGAACATTTTATAGACGCGTGCGGGCTTTCATTATTGAGAAACAGATCAAACTAGAGAAATGTTGTCAGTATTTGGATGTATATTTCTTGATTAAATGTTATTATATAATCTTCTATAGTCACGTTTCGGGAAAGCTGGTAGCTCGATTTCCTGTTGATTTTACCGTTCAGGCGAAGTGTGCTACATTTTATTTATTGATCCCATCTGTTCTGTTGAAAACATCTGTGCTTGGCAACAAGCCCTGAAATCATGTTTTTATCGTTGTGTATATTAGACATGAACTCTGGTCAGAGTATGTGATAACTTCAGTCTCTCCCTTTGAAAGAAAGTTGCTTTTTAATTGAGTTTGATATCAACTGATGGTATTTATTTTTAGATATGGCGTGATAAATGTCGTAAGCGCGTGTATCTTGTGAAAACTATTTTTTTTATTTCAGGTATTTTAGGCTACTGTAAAGCACAAAAAAAACTTAGTTGATATTCGAAAGCGTTATGTGATAAACTACTGGATTAGCAAGAAAGCATGCATAGAATATTAGTTTTGGCTATCTAATGAGGATTGTTAGTTGCGACAGTCTTTTGAGCTTGTGATGAGCTTCTAAGGACAGGAGCTACAGTTTTTGTTGAAGATGATTCTGAACCATTCAGTTCAAGGAATCCGAGGCCACGCGCACATGAAGCGAGTGTGCTAACTGTTTGGGTGGAATACCTACGTATAGATACATTTAATGAGAAACTGTTTAGGAAATTCATCAACTGAGCGTTCTAGCTCAGTTGGTAGTGTTCCCTTAGCAGTTGGAAGATCCTGGGAACGATCCTTAGCGACCGCCCATGCTGACTTAAGTTTTTTGTCGCACCAGGCAAATATCGGGATAGTACCTTGAAACTAGGCCCTGGCTGACTTTCTTCCAGCACTCTTTCCCGTACCGAATCCTGGTGTGAGCCGAAGGTGCCTAAAAGCTATAAATAAATTGATCTGGGCGACAGACGTTGAAAAAGCTATACTTATATTATTTTAGTAACTGTAGTAAATCAATTGGGTTATTTTAATTACTTCCGTAATGAGTCATGTACGTGGTATTTAGTTCATTAGTACCCTCGACATCTAAAAACGTTCAGTATTTAAGTAATGAACAGTTCAAATCAGTCATAAGTTACTAAGACATTGTGTTTCACTGCACAAAATTCTGCCGGAGACTTTGTTAGAAGATTGTATTTTATTCCGCCATCAAAGTTAAAATAACAGCATTAGACGCCAGTGTCCCAAAAATTGTTTTCGAATCCCGGCTAGGTCATGGGTGTTCATGGATTTTGTAATCTTAGTTTACAGGTCGAAATGGATCGAAGTCATTAGTTAATTGCCCCGTTTTTTTTCTTGTTTCCTTCTACGCTATTTTCATTTTACCCTTTATCATAACTTTTATGAATTTTCGTATCGATACTTATTTTATACATCAAAGAAATAGTTGGAAACCTTACAATTTTGTGAGGAATGTTTGTAAGAATATTGGAGCAGAGATCTTCGCATCTGAAGTCGTTACTTTGTGTGTAAAAATATGAACTAATTATCATTGTATGTACTGTATTTAGGTACAGAATTACGGTAGAATACGGTCGATTGTCTAAAATTTAATTGTCTTCAGTGATTCAGATTCAACGTATGGTAATTCTTTCTTGGCAAAATATTAACTACTTTTACACTAATAGAATTATGATCATAAATGTGTTAAGCAAGCTTGATTAAGCAGGTCGCTTTAAAAACTACCCTTTCCATTTTGTTTGCATGTAGGAAACTTCAAATTTAAATATAGAATGGATTTGATAGTCTGTGATGATACGGAAGAGAGTGTTAAGTCAAAAATAATCATCATTCAAGAGAGAGAAAAGCATCGTAGTATTAGTATTATTATTATGCCAGATCCACATACGTCGTACGATTCAGCTAGTTTTGTTCAGTGGCAGCTCGTGATCCAAATAATAGGTGAAGAATTACCAAAAAGTTCATCCATCAACACACTCCTACAATCCTTGCTCATCAATATGTATCCTGGATTTTCAGGCTTACTGATAATGACAATATTCGATCTAAGATGATGATGATTAGCTTTCAAGATGAGGCCCAAATAATACATATTAATACCAATATACTTAATGCATATCAAAATAACAGGTGAAGTGATACTACCCTAACTTCATCTGACGAACCGCCAGTTTGTTACAAATATTTTATTTTCTTTATCACAATGGCTATAATCCTTACATTTTTTTTTATTTATTTTTTTTTTGTTTTAATATAAAGACTTGGATTTGACCTAACTCGTTGTTGACTTAACCGACTTTTTCGTGGCACCGCAGAGCAGGGTAAATAACTTACTGATTGTGTAATTACAAGAGTTAATAGTTTACTTTTGTTTATTTGTAAATTGTGTAAACTTTCAGATTTTAAGACTTCCTTTTCTTTGTTTCGTTCCAGGACTTGGTGAAAAGCCATCTTATGTTTGCTGTTCGAGAAGAAGTTGAAGTGTTGAAAGAGAAAATAGCCGAATTGATGGACCGAATTAATCAGCTTGAATATGAAAATTCTATTCTTAAAGCTCACGCTTCACAAGAAACATTGGCTCAACTTAGTCAACAGCCACCAAAGTCACAACCACCAAATTCTGTCTCATAACCTTTATCTTCAGGAGGAGTTGATCCTCCTGGTAGACTAACACCACACTCTGAAACCCACGTGCTACGATGCTTCATGTAAGCCTTGCCCCAATCTTTGCCCATTAATACTGGTGATCACTTCTGTAGATTCACTTTGTCAATAAACATAATAGTTCCTTTGGATCTACAGCTAATGATGCCAGTATGATGAATGAAGATTGCGGGCAAGGCTTTCAGCTGAACAGAAGTTTTTAACACATGGTTATCTGCTGTGTTTTTGTTTTGCTTCTTTTGTACTGTGCAAAGGTGCTTCGTGATCGACTTTTCTGTCTGAAACAATAGTGAGAGCTTGTGAGACTACTGGAAACATCTACCGGCAGCTCAAAATATACCGTGAAGGTTAGTGTTTCCTCCAAACACTTCAGCAGCTTTAAGTAAACATAAGCGCAGCAGCTCATTGCTGCACGGAGTGAAGTGCTAAAAAGTCTATTATTTATAGATAAAATGTGTGTGCTTCAATGCCAAGAATACTGCAGTGTTCGGAAGCTGAAAAGGACTGGTTTGTTATTCCAGTGTGTGTAAGCGGATGCAGGGTGTTTTCGTTTCTGGACGTAATCTAGAAATGAGTATGAATGTGATGATGATGCCTGTATGGATGAGTCCAAGTGTATGTATATGTGAATCAAGTGTGAATGGGTATATTGTGTATGTATGGATATGTGAATTTCACAATTTGATTGTACATTAAGCGAGGGAAATAAAAAATACTTATGAGTCTGTGAATTCTCTGTATATAGATCTGTGCGTTCACATGTTTTCCAATTTGCGAATACATCTATGAAAAGTGCTTGAAGAATAAGCAATGATGACTCGAATGGACCAAAGGATGTTACAATCCCCCCCCAAAATAAATGAAGTTAAAATATCCACAGTTGAATACTATCACAATAAATTTCAATATTATCTGATGTTGCACAATGAACTCGCTTTTGGTTCTTGGTTTCATCTCAGTGTTCCCTCCCCTGGAGTTATTTTACTCGAATTTTATGGTTCCAGCTTTACTTTTTATGCTTACATCGTGACCCCCGTTTCCATTCAAGAAAAAAAATAATAATAGAAATTACAATTTTACAGTAAGTCTTAAGCGTATTTTCTTAGAACTTATTTACTGGCAGTATTAATACCCTTTGCCAGTATGTATCACGCTGTATCGTACTATTATAGCATTGTTTTGACTTGAATACAGCTAGTTCTTTGGAAACTTGGATTTGAGTTAATGTTTAGATTTGCTAATGCAAAAGAAAGGTCTGAAATGTGTTATATAACTATACGTATCAACATAAATTGACTTCTTACTTACATGCTGTCAGTAGTTTGTTTTCTTGTCATTATTAGTTTAGTATTTTTCCCTTTTGTATGTGTAAAACATTTAGTACTTCCATGTACCGCATATTATAATAACCCTTAGAACGAGCCTTTTTTGTTATTATCTTTGCTACTGAAAGGTACTTCAGTTATTTTTATCTTTATTAGATAAACAGTGTTTGCTTACTATATTAGAATGGTCTTACACCACATTATAAATATGTAAACTCGTATTTTTTTATTTTTTTTCTGGAACGTGATGTTATATTTCAATGTCCTGTTGCAAATAATATGCAATAAATCAGTTGAAGTGTGAATGGTTACAGGGGAGGAAAAGACAAAGCCCTAAGATGTACTTACTTAACCTTCATGAAATCCTTTTCTCAGTATAACAATGATTATTAACTACATGAACACAAATCTGTAATAATGACTTGTGTGTCATGTTTTTTTTCCCTCCATAATGACTTTGTTGATAATCAATCTTGTATTTATATTGTATGTTACTTAAAACAGCAACATACGTTTCTTGTTAAGCTAAATACTACTCCAACCATTTCGTCAGTTATGTTGATATAGTCTTTTTATTTGATACTGTGTGGGGAATACGAATGAATTAAAAATAAAAAGATCCGATTACTGTTAATAATTGCTTTATAATCTCTTCATATCCTTGCCAAATAATAAATGTAAGATATTTCTCCCTATAAAAGAAAATATTACCAAACCGTGGCAGGTGTTTGCTCCATCATTTGTCTTTTACTGCAAAAGAAAACTGTTCAAAGGTTGTGTGATGAAAACACAAACTGTTGTCAATCATCTGTGAAAGATGGCGAAAAGAAGGAACTAAAAGATGTGCCTTTTATGTGCAATGAAACATGTTTTCAATAAAGTGCTTTTCTTTAGGCATGAATTAAAAATGTTATTTTTCTTTTCCCATTACCCAGGTTGCAACCAAATTAGAATGTATGAATACAAACTTATAAAGTTTCAAATGGTAGTGCTCAGTTTGTACTGATGAGTAAGAAATCTTAGCCCAGAACATTCAGTTCAGGTTTACATAATTCTGAACAAGAGTTTATTAAATAGTCTTCTGGTCAGTTTCACTGCATATTTGGCCAACTAGAAAAGCTCTTAATTCACGTATAGTCAGCGTAAAAAGTGTGAACCCAGCTGTAAAATTTCCGAACTTCAGAATTGATAGACCGATTTGAGTAGTTTTCTGTTGCGTACAGAAAATCGCATTGTCTTTGGTACAGAAAAGCTGTACCCAAATCGGTTTATACATTCTGAAGTTCTTCGAAAGAAAAATTGTACGAGTGAATACAAACTTTTGTCGCTGATTCTGGAAACTGGAGGGATTAAAATTATAAACACAAAGACTGGAATTCAATATCATGCATTAAAAATGTTAACGAAGCTCCACAATGATAGTGTGTGACTTCTAATACTAATCAGATTAACGTTTCACAAGGTATGTGCTCCGAATCTTCTTGCAACCAATACTGCATTTTACATTTAGAGAACCGTAATGAAAATAGAGAATATAGGTTCAGTTAAC
>JAGDQP010011815.1:0-18635 GCA_022664845.1 Lepisma saccharinum
TTTTGGAGAAATGTTGTAACGCATAGTTTCGGAGTTAGATGTACCGAAAAGTAGTGCGGTATCGTAACGATTGTCGTAATATCTCGGCAAATAATGATGTAAGGCTTAGCAAATCATAGTCAAAGTTTGTATTTGAGCAGAGCCTCTGAAGAATGGCCAGACCAGACCAGGGATTTCTACAATTTTCTACTCCAGAGTGTTAATTAATTGAGAATGAAATTCTTACATGGGGAATCCCGTTTGCGATTTTTGTTTGCTAAGTCATCATGTCTTACGTCACTATTTGTCGAGATATTTCGTCATCTGTCAACAGCAAACTAAATATTCACGAAACAGCAGTTGGACGCATAAATATTTAGTAACAAGGCATAGCTGGGTGATGCAGCATTTCTGTAGTTAGATTTTTGTTTCACTTTGGACCTTTTTTAAAATGAATTTGGGTATACGTTGTGTAGTGTGCTGAATATATTCCATGTTACCAGGGGTGGATTGGATTTCCATTTAATTTTTTGGTCTGGCCCACTGCTTCGAAGGGATACAGTTTTGGGAGAGTGTACGGCAACGGGTCATTGCAGGATTTTGCTTTGTACGGCAAGGTGTTTGGAAACTTTTGACCTGGCCCGGTGCGGCCAGGCCAGGGCTGAAAACGACCCCTGCATGTTATCATATAGGCGTGAGGCCATAACGAGCGGCTGTTGTGGTCATTCGGATATACTGCGTGTATTCTGCTGTCATTCATTTTAGACGACTCGTTTTTTGTCCCATATTTTGCATCATATAGGAATTATAATGTTTTTACGAATTCCGAAATATTCGTAATATAAAAATTTGTTACTCTGGAACTATGGAATGTCAGAATTTGGGAAATCAGTATTCAGAGTTTCGAAACTCGGAATTCCAGAAATTGCGTAATATTTAGTTAAGAGTTTTGAATTCTGAAATTCTCTTCGGGCTTCCAAGCATTCGTAAGGGAACCAGTTTTTCTAGGGTAAAAACTGTTCAAGGTGAAGTACTATGGAAACTTTCATTTATAAACAGAAACATATTCCAGGAATCCCTGCGTATTCTTAGATTCCTAGATATAGCTAAATTACCGAAACACCATTTTTTAAAATTTTACTTAGTGCTAAGTATCGTAACTGTGTGTTCTTTAAAAGGTCATAGTACTTAAACGACCTCTAAATTTTCAGATTTAAAAAATATTATTGGACAAATAGCAATCAAATTTATATATATATTCAGCTGAGAAATTTGAGGTCCTGTTGAAATTACTGGCTCATAGAACAGACCTTCAAATTTATGAGTCTAAACTAAAATTAAAATCTTTAGTGTGGATTAGTTCATTTGGGAGGTACGGAGAAGTACGATTTTTTTTACGTACGGGAGAGGTACAATTTTTTATCGTATAGATGATACAAAATATTCATACTTTGTACATTTTGTAGAACGACACATTTGCTTTGTCTCTGCATCCCTTTGTTTTTGAGCCTGTAATTTGAAAAGCATTATTGAAATTTCGTTGTTGCTTGTCATTTGTCAGATATTCTTAAGTTATCTCTAAAATTAGGGGTCGTGAATACTACCCACATAGCATATCAGCGTCATTCACTTGTTTTGATCTTGTTAAACTTGATATTGTGTTGAACTTGTTAACTAAGCATGCAAACAAACTTCTTGGGATAACTGGTATTTATAACGAGCCTAATTCAAGCTTCTTGGAACAACCAGATATGCGAAAGTGCCATCACGTGCCACGAATGTTTTGTCGTAAACTAATCTCCGGATATCCTTTTACTACAGCCATCTCTTGCGAATCTGATGAACTAACTACAAATAGCTCTTGGAAAGTGGTTCTTTGGCCTGATGACTACGGCATCGGATCAATGGGCCAAATAATCTCCGTTTGATTCTCATTCCGGTTAACTTTTAAAAAAAAGAAGTACTTTAGTTTCTTCTTCCCTGTCCTGTCAAAGGTATTTGAACCTTGATCCTTGTAAACTAGACTGCTGCATTTAACCTTATTTAAACCTTTTTGGCTTGCTTTGCTAAGCTTGCAAGAAGTTGTCACTCTTGTCAAAGGAAGTTTGATTCACTTTTGAAACAGGTCAAAATTGCTTTGTGGGTAAGGCCTCTCAAGACCTGGTATGTCTCCTATCCTAATCGAATGCACAACGCCCGGTTTTCCTTGAATGCAATTGATATATTCTATTCAGAAAATGTACATATAACGAGTTCAAGAAAATGACACTGCAACAACTTTAATTGAAGAACCGCCACTATTTCTGTTTTTTCACCCGAATCTTGGCCCGTCAAGACTTGATGTCTGCTCGAAGGCCCATCAGAATTGTGAACGTAGGTGCCAGTAGTAAATCACGATTGTCATTCATTTTGGAAAACGTGTCTACTACATCTTAAATCTTTTCGCCCAACCAGTAGGCAAGTAATTACCATTCAATTCCAGTAGACAAGTGCAGAAAAAAATATATATAACTCTGTACAGAGACCAGATTAGAACAGCAATTATTGTCTAACAAGAAGTAATATATGGAGGTGTGAAAGAGGAATAAACATGCAACTATTTTGCGATCAAACGTGATAGAAATTTGTTTCTTTTCGTGGTCGTTATTGATAAAAAAAAAAAGGAATTTCACTGAATAGGCCAGGTGTTCGCAAAGAATGAATAGATAAGCAACAGAGATGAATCAATCACTGAAAGCAGCAAAATGTTATCAGTGAAGAGGAGGCTTCTCTAAACGATATTTGTTGGTGCATACATTTTAGTCATTCAATAAAGACAAGACAACATGTTGTAGAGCGTTCTAAAATATATCTTTCCCTCCCCCCGTTCCCCTTGTTATTCTAGAAGTGTCATATAAAGATGATATAAGATTTTCATCTCGCCAATAGTGTTGATAGCAAAACGAGTCCCAGCTCTCTGCATACTGATTCTGTGGTCCTGAGTTATGGTAACCGTCATATGCAATATCTAAGTTAATGGTTTCCATCCTGTATTGCTAGATTTATATGTAAGGCACGCACACAGGAAAGACTGCTTGAACTAGAGAAGTGAAAAAACGAAGAAACAATGTAGCCAACTCATATGCTGTAGGGGGAAAAAAATGGCTGTGGATTCGAGGTTTGTTTCAAGGATGAGTAGCTTAGTGTGATGATAAGACTGTTAATTTTATTTCCGTATGAAATTATGAGGATAGCAAGTGTGTTGATTAATTCGCCAAGGAACGAGTAGCCGGATGAGTATCGAAGCGTTGTTCAATGAACATATTTTTACATTACTTGCTAACGAAAGAGAATACTAAATTTCTAATAATCAGGCAACTACTCAACTGACCAGGAATTACCCGAAGATAGCTAAATTGAGGTTTTGGTTAATCAACTTGTTGTTCAAATATCGACGAGTCAAACTTAGTTATTAATGAGTATTTATCCAGAGGGCGGTTAAACGAACCAATCCCGTTTAGTTTAGTAACTATAGCTACTAAGGAAACAATTACCTGGTATAATTATCCATATAGACTACCAGTTCGTCGAATATTCGGAAAACATCTTTCATAAAATGTACAGTTATCGAGATATCACATGTTTGAATAAGGAGTCAGATCTCAATTACTAAGACTATTAGGTTGGGTGTCAGTTACATCAATAAGATTTTGCATTTATGGGTTAGTTTAGTAACAAATGACTTCACCGTGACTCGGCTCAATGAGCTGTTGTTTTAGAGTTTCAGAAATACTCAAGCCTGTATTTGAACCCATAAATAGCACAATAGCCCTGAATTTAAATCTTTAATTTTCCTGGAATCTTTGGTTTCAATATTAGTAATGACCATATTTTGATCCTAGATCTGAGGTTAGGATCCAAAGATTTAGATCTTGCAACTGGATCTAGATATCAGAATTTCACCCCGTAGGATCGGAACTTGGATATGGACCCAGATATCTAAATCTTCAATTATGATCCGAAATTAGGAATCTTGCCGGCCTGTGTCAAAGATGCCTTTGGCTACGAATAATCGGGATCTTACGTCTGGGTCAAGATATCCTTATTCAGATCCTAATCTGAGTTTGAATATCTAGAATCTTGTATCTAGATTTCGATATCTCATTTTTAAAATAGGGTCTTGCATCTGTAGCCGAATATTAGGATCTCGAATAAGAATCTCAAGTTAGAGATCTCGCAGTTTGGTACAAATATATCAGAGTTTCAAATTGGGATGCTAAATTCCCGAGCTTGAATTTGGTCCAGATCACATATCTGAACATAATGTCTTACATCTGGATATGGATCTGACATCTTGATGTGGGTATATAGATTTCGAATTGGAATCCCGGATCTCAAATCTGGGTTCTAATTTTTGGATCGTGCATCTTCCAAGATTTGGATTTCGCATATGAATTTGGATTTTAAATTTAATTTATGGCCTTTTGGCATCTCTGGGCCAGGCCGAGATAAGGTAGTGTATAGGATGGGGAAGGCATCTGCCAGGGCCTTACTAGAGGTACCATACCGGCATTCGCCTGATGAAACTGATATAAACCCTGGAAAACCTCAGTTAGGATGATTCGAACCTGCGTGCTAACCCATTGCAGATCCGAAATCCGCAATGTACGAGCGCTGTATACATTTGAATTAGGATATTTTGATATATTGCATTTGGATACGGATATCATCACAAACAATGGATATCGCACCTGGATCCAAATTTTCGGTTTTTGGATCTGTATTTAGAATTTTGAAATCTTTTATTATTTGCAGTTGGTCCGAAAATGCTAAGAACTGCTTGAACATGATAATTTAAAAGCAAAAATCCTTGTCACCCTTGTCCACTAGGACATCGACTTACTAGAAAAGAACTTTAGATCTGGGTTTGTATCACTGAATGGAGCAGATGGGCTTGACAACTTATCCGCAGCTACCATGTGGGAAGCTGTTCGTGTGAGATGATGTCTTAAGAGATGACCTTGTGCATACGCACACACACACACACACATGTTCCAAGATGTTGAGTATGTCTTCTCTGTGTGTGTGTGCGAGAGCGTCAGGTGGTGGTAAAGGGTGTAACCGAGTTTAGCTGCACCAACAAGAAAAATCTCTATCTCTCTCCTCCCAATAAAAAAAGTATGAAAGTTGGGAGAGGAGAGGAAAATCTCTAAGACAATCATTATTTTTATTCACCGGAAATTGGTGAAGATCACGTGGTTCATAAGGCGAGGTTGGGCCCAAGAAGAGAAAGAAAGAAAGAATTAAAGAATAGAGAGAGACGGAGAGAGAGAGAGAGAAAGAGGAGAGGGGGAGAGAAAGATTGAGGTGCGCGAACGTGCCCGCGCGTGAACGAGTCTGTATGTAAACTTGACAAGGACGATGACATTCCATGTCAAGAGAGAATTTCATTCAGAAGGTTTAGGGGCGGAACGGGCCTGCCCACGCGCATTATGCAGTACGTATTACATTAGGCCTATAAACGAACAAGGAAAAGCTATTTGACTGCTTGTTTCGAAAGGTCTGTTTACACTCATTTCTTGCTTCACAAACGAATATTGACTGCTCATTATCACCAATTTCCTTTTCACTTGACATTAGTCTAATAGAATTTATGGGCGGTTCACAGAGCCTCACTTACCCGAGCGAGGCCACTTACGAACAGATTTCCGGAAAGATCATCATGAATAGTGTGCTTCTGATAATGACAGGTCTTTAACTCAAATTCAGCCCTCTCCATTCGTCACTATTGGGGTACTGATACGATTTTTTATTCGTCTTCATTGTCCTTTTTTTTCTACCATAGGAGGAAGACGAATCCAACTCCTTGACACTAGTAAGGAAGATAAATCATATGTTGAGATAGAAAGGAAACATCAAGATCGAGATTGGCTTAGCTTGATTTGAAGAACCTGGCGCTTTCGGCTGAACACTAAGCATGATAACTATAAAGTACTTCCTCATTGGGTGACTCAGTTTGTTAAATTTCTTGTGCAAGTCAATACTTTGAAACGTTCCCATATTGAATATTCATATGCAGGAATCTTCCACAATTTTCAGTTTAGGGTGAGTGGGGTGTAAAGCCAAAATTGGGTGTGTGTAAGTAGAGTATAAAGTATTTAACAGAACGTCTACATTTGAAGTGAAATTCATTTAAGGAAGATTTTCAGTGAAAATCAAAGTTTAAGAAATAATTGTGGTTTAAACAAAAACAAAATTTTGTACATAAATGGATGATTAAAAAAAACAATTAAAGCCAGATTTAAAAACAACTTTAAAATTGAAAGTTTATCAACACATTATGCACTGCCATTATGCGTGTACGTAACAGATACCCACTTACTCAAGATAAGTTTATAATGTTTGAACAGCTCGAGGTGCCGGAGGAGATTAATTTTATGATGTTTGGACAGCTCGAGGCGCCGGAGGAGATTAAGTTTATAATGTTTGAACAGCTCGAGGCACCGGAGGAGATTAAGTTTATAATGTTTGAACAGCTCGAGGCACCGGAGGAGATTAAGTTTATAATGTTTGAACAGCTCGAGGCACTGGCGGAGATTAAGTTTATAATGTTTGAACAGCTCGATGTGTCGGAGGAGATTAAGGTTATAATGTTGGGAGAGATATTCTGCTTCTTCTGATTAGAGATAGTGCTATTGTAGTAGCTGAGTATAAAATGCTCTTTTCCTGTATAGAGTGAAGAACACAACACTATTGTCACTTTGCCGCAAATGCGTATATACATATATTACATTAAATATCTATAATGCGTGTAAGTTTTGTTTCACATGAGGTCTTTTTGTTTCCAAGACGAACACGTTGACGCGCCTGTTATCTTGAAGCAAGAAATGAAAACGGAACCTAAGAAATCAATACTCATGATACATCGGAAAGATTTCCAATTAAAATAAGTGAACTAGCTGGTAATCCGATAGTTATATTAACTCATGAGTCATGATAGAGTCATATAGTTGGTTTGGAGCTGTTGATTATTAGCGACCAACTTTCGAATTTAGTAATTCATAGTATGTATGTGTTGGTTATACAGTAATTAGCATTGATGTACTACTTACGAAACGTACTATCTTGCAACTTATGTTCCCTCATACCCCAAGGGTAAAAATGGCTTTTCAGAGCCAGAGCTAAAGGGACACTCATTAGCTTGAGCCAAGGGGAAACCCAATATAGTCCGTTCACTATAAGTACAGTCAGTTCATTTTCATTACTACTTTTTGTTTTCTAAAACGATTCTTCTGCTGAACCTCGTAGAAAAAAGAAAATGAAGATTTTATGTGTTCTACAATTCTAATATCGTACTTTGTGTTGTGATCAAGGAAACAACAATATCAGTCCTAAAAACATTTACTGGCCCATCTTAAACATTCTGTTTTTTTTTCTTCTAAAGTTTCTTTTATGATGCTTCGATTAGATTTCATTTAGGTCAATACCCTGGGTGTCCTATTTTAAATTATATGAATAATGTGGCTTACAGTTTGTCCTACTGTTAGTTCAAACCATAACATACTTGCAGGCTTTCTTTGGCCATGGTCATTATCGTCCTCCCCTTCCCTGCCATTTTATCATGTCAGAGACGCCCATGGTCAACATTCAGGGGACAAAATGGCGACAGATTTATCAACGGAAAATAAACCTTCGCCTAGAACCTTTCTTCTTTCCTGATTTTTGTGCTAATGGGTAGGTCCAGCACGAATACTCATGAAGCATTTGGGAACGAACATCTTGGTTGTAAGATTATGCGATCAGTTGATTTCCTAGTTTTCTTTTTTCTTTTAGCAATTATCAATAAATCATTCCTTGTGCCAATTGGCTTCTTCCTCCTCTTCTTCTTCTTCTCTCTATCTCTCTCTCTCTCGCATACATGTATGTTTTTGTTTTCACATATAACCTTGTACTCATCCTTCTATTTTGATTAATCGTTTTATGAAGCTGTTGTGGATGCATAACTGAATTACAATTTGGATAAGTTTTGTTTCTTTCTTACTCTCTCTTCTCTTTCCCCCCCCCCTCTCTCTCTCCATCAGCACTCTCCCTCTCTCTCTCTCTCTCTGTGTGTGTATGCGTATGTGTGAAGATAAAAACTTTTGTCTAACAAAAAATCTTTCTTTTTTCATTTATCTTAGAACGAAAGGACACTGTTCAGGTACAAGGGCAGCGAACCTGGTATATTCGAAAAGAACACATATACGTTTACATGCAAGTACCAACACTGGAGAAGTCAAAAAAGTTGTTAAAGTGAAAAAAAAAAATTTAGATGCAAAAATTGTCCAATGCAAAACGTTTTGTACAGATCATAGATGTATCGAGGTTATACATGATTTGAAGAAAAAAAAATGTTAAAACATAACGAGCTATATACGTTATTCGAACTAACTTTGACTAAAAGTTAGAACAAGGCAATTTGCTTTCTTACATGTATACTTCTGCATATGTTCCGGCAGTCTTAGATAGTGTGGTTCTTTGTGCGTTCATGTACTATAAGAGTTGAGTTCTAGTGTATGTAGAACTAAAGAAATGAGTAGTCTTGTAAGTATGGAATATGGCTAAGAACTTCGCTGTTGAAGTTTAACTTACACATAATATGCGTAGTTACAGATTGAATTGTATGATTAGTAATAATGGTTCCTCGTTGTTTCTAATTTCAGATCTTGCTATGATCCGTAAGATGGTAGATTATGAGTCTGACGGAATTTGTCCAAGTTGCAACATGCCTTTCGACAAAGGAAAGAAGAGGAAGCTTATTGATACCTGCGGCCATGAGCGCTGCTACTCTTGTATGTTCAAAAACGAGGCGTGCCCACTATGTGCCGTCGAAGGTAAGGGAACTATGCTTACGATTTCAGTCGAACTAATTTCAACTTAAGCCTTTTTTTCAGTTCTAAGGTATGACGTCTCTTGGCGAGTATAATATACGCTATTGAAATACAGAACATTTAATCAAAAGATTGTCTATCCTCACTGAGGTCATTCCTACGCGACGAATGCTGTGATTGTACTCTTGATATAAGCCAATACTTCCTTTTCCCATTTCTCCTTCCAAAGTGACGTTCTGTATCGTAATTTGAATTTAAGCTTTATTTGTGGGCCAGGTAAATAGATATAGCTCTCTTCCGGGATAAAGATGGGGAGAGATAACAGTCAAGGATTTTGTCTAGGTATTATTTCAGCATTTTCCTGGTTAAATTGAGGGAAACCCTGGAGAACTTGAGTTGTAATGCGAAGATCCAGAGTATAATTCATATCGTCGAAAATCGAACATTACTCATATATAAAAAAATGTTAGAAATCAAATATCGTTCATAAAAAAATAATGCAAATTAACCATCTTTTTTATCAATATATCGATACGCACAGACCTATCCCTTGTCTCATTCCGGATTTACACAGAAGAGGTGGTGCAGGTTATAAATTGGCTTAACCCGACCATCCTGACTATGATTTTTCAGAGTTTAGCTCAGTTCAACTAGGTTGAACCTAAAATGAATGTCCTGACCATTACCTGCAACATCTCTTTCAATGGTAAGCGGACACGAGTTGATTAAGAGACGTTATTCTATTTATGGAGAACTAAGGACATATACCGGCAATCCCTGTACATCACACAACCCATTAACAAATCCAGTTGATAAATGAGATTCGAACACCTATAGTTGTAGTGAAATCTCGTGAAGGCTGGGGTCTATCTACCAGTTAGCTATCCGTTAGAATTTCAGGTTGTATTGGACAACATTTTTTATCATCCGAATGATGTTGATGCTTGTTAAATTCCAAAACAGGTAGAGTAAATTAATAATCTACTCTTACTTGTCTGAGATTGGTTGTTAGGTTAAACTTGATGTGATTTCGCGGATAATCTACGAATTATCTTTCAAACCATCTCCATTTTGTAAGTACCACGTATCACCATTTTATGAAAGTAACAAAAATGGAAAACTTATACTAGAGCATGTTAGTAGGAAACAAACAACGCACTATTTCACTTGATTCGAAAGAATGTCCTCATGTGGATACAAGGACAAGACAAAACTGAGCCTACCTTAAAACTATCATAGTAGGTATTACTTGTATGCCTGCACCCTAAAAGTAGTCTATAGTTCTCTGGATTTCGTCGAGTGGTTAAAAGGTTAAATGACAAAACTTGCTTACAGATTTTTATTATTACTATTTTGAGATTTTGGACACATAATCCTGAATACGCGTTTCGTAAAATAAAATTAAAAGAAAAAAAAACTTACCTCCAATGCATCTAAAAAAATAACTAATAATCCACCATATTTCGTAGAGTCTACTGGACTTTGTCGGCTAGTGAAAAGGTGTCAGAAGCAGATTACCCTCGTATTCACACTATGTATGTTCGGAATTCCGGAATTGACTTCGCACTTACGAACACCCCTGTTGTGAACACGAGGGTAATGTGCTCCCGACACCTTTTCACTTACCGACGAAGTCTGACAGACTATACGAAATATGGTGGAATATTGTTTTTTTTTTTTAAGATGTATTCTAGGTAAGTTTTATTTTTTTCTTTTAATTTTATTTTACAAAAAGCGTATTCAGGATTAAGATTATTTGTCCAAAATCTCAAAATAGTTCTATAAATGTTGTCAATGTACTAATTATCTTAAAAGAAAGCAAATTTCTTTAGTGTTGAACTTGTTTTAAAGAGCTTCAGCATGATTTAGTGAAAATGAAAAGAAAAATTCGTGTTGTTTCTTCGATCATCGCGCAGTTTATAGAAAGTTCGTTCGTTGTTTTAATAAGTTTGTTGCTTAACAACATACACGCTGAAGACAGAAGGAACTATAGAAAGTGTTTAGCGTTTCGGACGCTCACAAGAAAAGCTTTAATGAATGACAAGACAGCAAATAGTTACATAATCTTGTATACTGAAAAATAAACAAGAACCAGAAGAAGTAATAAGTAGTTGTAGTTATGTCCTTGACAAGGGAAGGAAGAAGAAAATAAAAAAATCTTTTGAATGGAAAGAAATAACACCTGGTCAGATAGATACGTGCCTGGCTGTGTTACTTGAACTAGTTTGCCTTCTTTTCTGTTCACAAAATGGTAATGTTTTGAAATCAGATCAACTTAAAACACTAAATTTTCTTTGCCTTTTTTTTTTGGTCTTTCTTGCCATCTCCTTTCCACCTACATTTTAAAGAGATGTGTGAACTTGTCCATTCATAATAACAAAAGCAGTAGAAAGGAAGAAAAAACTGAATGGCGCACTAAAAGATTGCATAAGTAATTGCACAATTTGTTTATACAATATTGGAAATTCTTCCGAACAAACATCTTGCCAGTTAATACTGACCGTTTCAAGTCTACAATAAAATTCCCCAGACAACTAATTATTTTATAAAATTTATGGCCAAAAGAGACGTTACACAAGTTTCTTTTGAACTGTTAACTCTTGATTGCATTGTAATATAAGCAGGGTCGGATTAAGATCAATTGACGTTCTTAGCGTAGCCCTGAAGTGGAACCCCACTACCCGTTGACCCTTTATATCAAAATAGTAGGACAACAAGATTTCTGAAGGTAAAATAACAACATTGAAAATGTGTTTCTCTTCCAGGCCAAACTCGATAATTATTAAATATATTTTGTAATTTTATTGAATACTAGATTAACTAGAAATAAGCAGATTATTCACTTATAAGAAGAACTGCAGTAGAAAATGTAAATAATTTCATTTTAGAGCGCAAAAGATCGTGGTTTAAAATGTATTATACTTAACGTTGCATCATAGTCTTCAATGTAATTGGAGATTATATATAAAAGTTGCCCAAATATTTTCAACCAGAACCTCGTACCCTTCATCGCGGATACACTAAAGAATATTAACTAAATTAATCTCAAATTTCACTTCCACTCTTCTTCTTATAACAACACTTCCTTACTTATTTTTTGTCACTTTGTTTTTTCACTCTCATTTTCTGTACACTTATTTATTTAATACTCGTTGTTGCACCCCTGATGAAGAACACCAGGCTGTGCATGAAAATATTTTGGCAACTTCATATATAATCTCCAATTACACTGAAGACTATGATGCAATTGTAGGGTTGCTATATTTCAGAAGTGGAAATCCGGGACGCTACTTATTTACGAAAATCTTCAAATGTGAAACAACAACAACAACAAACGAAAAAAAAAAAAAAAGTTAAACACTTTTATTAATCTCCTTGCTTTGAAAACGACGTCATTTTGGTCCAGCACTCTGCCTCTTACTAATCACTGTGGTGGCTACTCTGCTACTTATCTCTAAAATTCCAGAAAATATTCCCTGATGGAAGGAGCAACAGAAACACATGGTTATTGTTGTGTAAAAGGTTTAACGTTTAATTTAATATCTTCAGTAGTCAATGCATTATCACGTAGAACGCAGATCCAGTCGTATTCACCTAATTACGTGAATTTCTAATGTCATACTTCTTCTGAGAAAGTAGATGCTTTGTACATAACGTCTCCGGAAATGCTGACATAACTTTGGTATGTTATCTCGAATTCTTGTAAACTCTTGCACTCGCTAAATCTCTCTTTCTTTTCTTATCTTTCCTTTCGTGCCCACGACTACCATAATTGGGCCATCAGTAACTGCATGTAAATAAAGACTGGAGACAGCACAGTGTCTGCGGAATGTTTAACCAACGGTAAAACAAAAGGACAATGTATTTTTTTTAAGAAAAAAAAGAAGAGAGAGAAAGGAAATGGTCTCTTTACAACATGAAGTATTGCAGTGCATACCTGATGAATTTTAACTAACAGATAACCTTCTTGACTTTTCTTTCTTTGTAAAGAGTTCCTAGTCTCTTCATTTTGTTTCGAGTATTACGTTACTACTTCTCTTATTTCTTGCCTGTGGTTTTATGTTCTTCTTTTCCTAGAAAAGGTAGTGGAGAGAAGTTGAGTGAAAAGTCATTATAAGGAAAATAAGTATTAATTTCACTAGCAACTAGCAACCCTGGAATGCGCAAACTAGTGATTGTCATTTGGAGTTGTACAAATAAAACACACAGCTTCAGCTTAGAGCCTATCGAGCGAAAGATTCTCTTTATTTTTCTTTTTTCTTTTTGCCAGCCGAGGGTAGAGAGAGAAGTATGATAAGTGCCACGATCTTATTCCCAGCCTCAGGTCACGATCATAAAAACATCTGACTGCGATGTTGCAGATTTTCTCGCTTAGTTATCACATCTTCAACCATATTTATTGCTTCCTCCATTCATATTTATTGTTTTATTTCTAAGTTCCATTAGACGAATACCTGAATGGTACCTTAAATAGAGGCTCGAGCTCCCCATCACGGAAGATTTGCTCACTGTCAGCTGATAATTGTGAAGTAAATAAAAGGAAATAGCAATTATAAATTTTTAATGTAACTTGGAAGAAAACTCTAAAATTTTCTGAACTATATTGCAAATTGTAACCCTTGTTTCCTATTTGTTGATATCTACATTTGTTACACGTGTATGAGAGGGGGTGAAGGTGAATCCCTGCCGTTGCTTAAGGTTGATTTAGAGGAGATAACGGCAGGGAACGAACATACTAAATAGAGGAAGAATGGCGATCACAATTATACAGGGTAATTCACAATGATTAATTCGATTACAAATGACTACAACTTTTATGTTATATGGAGATACAGCGATCATAAGAAGAAATGCAAAACTTTTGTTTGCGTATAGATGCGCACAAAAGGCAGTGTGAAAATGGTGTCCACGTGGTCTCCAAAATTTCCGGACCTAACCTCTTGCGATTTGTTCTTTGGAGGGGTATGTCAAGGACATTGTGTATGTGGCGCTAAAAATTCTGTAAGCTGCATTCTTCAGTCTTAAAATTTTGCCCAAGTGAATATACTGGGTACAATTTTAACTGTGGTTTGCTAAGCCGACATGCATTGCATCACTATTTTTTCGAGATATGACGTCAATTTTGACGATGTCAAACCACATATATGTGCCTTTAGGTCCGAAATTATGCAGATTTTGAAATTAATTTAGAGGACCTTTTTCTCTCTTTGTTTTGGTGTGAGTAATTGACGATACAACTTATTAGCATTATTTTTTGAACACTCTGTATAACAAATATTAGTCAGTATGCATACCATACCGACTCATCTCCTAAATTTTTTAAGCATTAATTCCTGGTTCCCAATTCGTAAACATCTAATAAAACTGGTAAAAGGGAGCAGGGTAAATAGCTTGTCCAAAGCAAAACAAGACTGCCATATTTGTAAAATTGGAGCCAACCTTCTGCAACTCATATAATTTATAATTGTGGCGTTGATATTTCAATTTTGTTCGTAGTTAGTCGAAAAAAGTTACCTCCAATGTTGTATTACCATGTTGGGTGTGTCGGGTCAGTTTTTTAACATTTCTTAACTTACGTTCTCTTCCTGGCCATTTGCCTTTTCAGGGGGTTACTAGTGTTCTTTGGAGCACCATCTAATTAACGAAGAATTAGGAAAAGAAAAAAAAGAGAAAGAAAAATGAAAGTATGAGTCAGTATTATTTAGGGAGAACACGTTTTCGCATATAGACAAGTTAGTGGTTCATATTGCCTAAAGAAATGATTGCTGTTACGTGTTTATGTAGTGCTTAGAAATTCGTAAAGGAAGTTATATATTCTTGTTAGGTAGTTAAGAAATATCAGTGTTAAACAAAGAAAAAGGTTTTAGAATTCAATAAAAAAAACACAAATGATATGTATACCTATCAAGGACACTTGAAAATAATAGTTAGATTCTGTCAAATATAATTTACCGTGTTCGTTTAACTTAATACAACTTTTTTTTTTTATAAAGCAAACTTCTCCCTGCGCTTTCCTGACCTTGTATCTTGCCTTATACTCTCAACACACACACACACACACACATGTATATGCAGTAGCAACATAAAAGGAGATGGTGTGAGCAGGTTTTTCAACTAATTTGAAAACATGGCCCTAAGGCAACAGCATCTTGCAGTGCTGAAATTAGCTGGTAGCACAGGCACATCAAAGGCGGTGTGAAAAGTGAATCAACGTTAGTGACATTTGTTGTGTGTTTAGGGAAAAGTATAGAAGCCAATCTGGCTACCCTGTTAACGACAGAGATAGAGAGAGAAAGACATACGAAATCGTATAAAGAAATCTTTATTATACAGAAGTTTCTTTTCAGCTACTTTAAACGAAGTCCATTTTAATTTATTTTCTTGTTGCAGTTATATATTTTTGTTTATACACCTATAGCTGTTGATATCGAAACTATATATCTTATTTCGTTAACCATTCTGATTATCTGTCAATGTGTCTTGTTCTTTAGCACTTCTGTTTCCTTAATTCAGAACTTAACCAGTTACATGAAGGAAGTTGTTGCTTCAGGTGTAAAAATGAAGAAGAAGAAGAAGAAGAAAAGAAAGAAATCTGGGATTCGTTCCGCAAAATCGAAGATTAGTGTCAGAACTACTTCTTTTGCTAAAAGAAAGAAAAGAAGTATACAAATTGTATCAACAATGATACAAGAATCAACCATTAGTGTCACTACCTCTTCGTGTCACTATCTTGCCCTGCATATTCGAACCTTTGCAGATCCATTTCTGTTGGAGCGTTTTTTTTTTTTCATTTTCTAGTTTTTATCTGAACTTACTTCCCACCAATTTTCTATGAAATAGAGTCAAGCGCATTAGAGAGTGATGAGATAAGTATTGTGATGAATTGTTAACACTTGTAAAGTGACCATTAACCCGCAAAATAACGTTTGTCTCGTAGGTTAATACCTAGATAAACTATGAAGTAGTTTAATATTTTCATATTTTTCTGCACTTCTATGTAGAGTTGTGTTATGTATACCTGCATTTTTTTTACATATAATTAACTGAGAGAGCTACAATTAATTCATTTACAACCTTGTAGCATATTACTAGCGCAACAATGTTTTTCTGTTTGTTACAAGATGATGGTACTTATCCGAAGCACACTTGCGTTAATTTCCAACACTACACTCACAAATCGTTTCTTCGTAGTTATGATTCTACTTCTTTTCTTTACGGCAACTTTTCAAATCGTTGCTGAATGGTCTTTGCTCACCTGCAAGATTAAGCTAACTATTCAAGAATGTTAACCTTTGCAAGTACTAATTATTTTTCTAGCTTATTTAGGTTATTTATTTTTTCTGTTGATTCAATTGTCTTTTGTTTGTGTCCCTGACTATACTTCCACAGACATTTAACAGGATAGAAACCTTTCTATGGGATTAAATCTCTATATTGTTGTTCAAGTGTACGATTATAAGTCGCTGTGGCTCAGGCGGTAGCGCATCTGACTACGAATCGGCGGCTCGGGTTCAAATTCCGGCCAAGACACTGGATATTTTTCTCGCAGTGTTGCCATGCTTAGCACTCTGAGCTGCACTCAACCTCCTAATAAATTGAGAACCAGAGTGACCTTGGTACTCCTGGGCACTTTAGGAAGGTAATAGCAGTCTAGCGTGAGACTGACCATCCCATCTCACTTCGTATCGTAGGTCGAGAATATGTGGAGTGCTGCTGCCTCCGCATCTCCCATGCGCCATCACGGTGCGTGCATACCGCACAGCGGATAGACCTGTACGATTACAGAAGTACCATTGAGCAAAACTAATACTACATGTTAGTAAAATGGAACATGTTGCTAAAAACTGTCGTATCTTAAGACGATTTAGAAGCTAAATAAATGTAAGACTAACAAACGCATAATATGTCCACTCTAAGGGCGTGCTACTAAGTACATATGAGTGGGCTAAATGCAAAGTGGTAAAAGTAAGTTTTCCATTAATTCTGAGTTAAGTAGAGAAACGTAAAGTAGACATTCAAATCTGGTTAAAGGAAAGGTAGTTTAAGACACAATAGCTACATGTGCCCTCATGGCATACATAACAATTTCGAAAACAATATGTGTAATTAATTATAAGCAGTCTAATAAAACATCTGGTTTCTTGAAATGGGAAAAAGACTTTGCCTTCAACCTATCCATGTAGATTGTTATTCAAGTACAAAAAGAAGGTCACTAGCAAAGTGACCGGAAAGATTGAAAACTGGCATAATATTACAACTAATTAATGAAATTACCTTGATAATTGAGGGAAATTTGATTTAAAATTTAAGTTGGTTATTATGATGTATACTAACCATTTATACATCATTCAGATATTTTTTCTTATTTTAAATATTGAAGTGAATGCTTGCGAATAATATAAAGGATGACTGAATGTTGAAGTGAGTAATTGTATGCATACACGAACTCTTGTTATTGAATTTACCAGTTCTAGCTTACGTATAGGCATGTTGTGCTAAGAGGCTATCAAACAGAATTTTACTTGCGTGTGAAACCTTGTGTGAAATCAAAAAATACATTATCTTTAAAAATATTCAACGTTTCAGACAAAACTAATTCCTTTTTTTTTTAAATGAAAGAGAAAAAAGCTGCTTCAGTATTAGATGCCTAAAGGCCATAAATAAAATAAAAAAGAACTCAAAAGACATACACGTATTGACAGAGAAGTGTGAAAGAAACTATCTACAGAAAAATCTAACATGCTTTGCCTTACAAGATGTCCATAATTTTGTTTTCAAGTATTTACTACATATACAAACCATGTTTCGATTTTTCTGTATGTAAGTTTCTATATTCTTTCTTAGCGATCCTGTCATGAAAAATATAGCTTAGTACAAAACTTTGAAAGTTTTAAAAGTGTAAGTGTAAATTGTGCAATAACGTTTAGAAAAATAATCTTCCTAATGTCTCTGATTAATAAAAATAAATAACTTATGTGGTATGAAACTTGTAAACATGAAAGCAGTAGTTTGTCAACGTCACTGACAAGCAATGGCGGTGATGATGTACTGATTTTCTTCTCAATAAATGATGAAAAACCACTTTTTTTTTCTTGCATGTACAGCCTACTGCACACGAGAAACTATTCTGTACAAGTATAACTCGGATTTAATAAAATTGTAATAGGATTAGTTACATAAGTGTCTGTGTATAGTTTACTTGTTCGATTATTTGTAATCTGGTGTACGCGTAATGCATGATCAATCTGCCTAACATTCCATATTTTTTTAAAAAAATATACAAAATATCACATATACAAATTTATGATCAATGAATAATATTTTTTATATTTTTTTATTTACAGTTCATCCACCCAAGAAAACGATGGGATGTCCCAGTTTACGCGGGTCGGAACTAACTCTATATGGCGACTTTAAAGGTTCTACTACTAATCAACAGAACAGACCGAAAGTTAAAACAAATGGGCATTTCACGACATACATGCAGGTATGTGCCATATTATTATTATTATTTATTTATTTATTTATTGTAGCAAGCTCATTTTTCAACACAAAATACCATTTCCAAAACCCATTTCCTATCGGTACTTGCAAACGCGCAGAACATCTTCAATTGTTTTTGATGTGAACGTCCGCCATTTTGTTTTTCTATCTCTTCAAATTGTACACATATGTTCGGTGAACTTCTTTCTTGTCTAGAACTGAAGACGGAAGAAGTCGAAAATTTTAAGTGACTTTATGGTGTTATCTGTGTAATTGTGTCATGATCTTCGTCAAAATACCACATAAGTATAATTCCTTTTCTTT
>JAGDQP010011815.1:23635-38582 GCA_022664845.1 Lepisma saccharinum
TTTGGAGTCAGTCATACTGTTATAGCTTTTCCGTTTACCGTCGTGAAGATTTTTTGTAGGGTTAATGTTTTGGATAAATCCTGGATTCATACTTAGGGCATGCCAAAACAACTATATATTAAAAAAGATTATAATTATGATATGTTCCGTATATATTGGTTGACTTTTTTTTTACCGTGGTTAGTAAGAATGTCGGCCTGAGGCAAAATTGCCTAAAAACCTTAACGAAAATTCGTTTTACTAAGAATGAAATATATTCGACGTTTCGAGTTAAATTTGATTCGTTTTCAGGAAACAGAGTAATGGGCCAAACCATGTATGTATTTTATGACTTTATTCTCTGAAAACGGATCCAGATAAAACATTCGAAATTTCGGGTCTATGCCATGTCGTATTAGTGGTAAAATTTAACTGAAGTCTGTCTTATAGAGAATAACTAAAATGAGCCAGCCAGAACCAAAATGCTAAAAGGCTTTAAATAAAATTTAAATGACTGTAATGGAACTTAAAAGTTTACCAGGCAAATTTAGTAACAGTGAAGTAATACTGAGACATGAAGTCATGCAGTAAGGGAAAGGGAAGATGTATAAATCTCAAATTACTATTTCATAACTCTCAAATACTATAATCATTTCAGTAATTAAATACCAGCTATATTCTGTAATCTATAATTAAATTCATTTTCCTTTGTAGGTTGCCCAACACCACCTCAGACCAGGCGCAGGTTTTTCTTAAGTCCGAAAGCTTTGAGAACTTCGAGGAATCAACACGATGGACCTCGAGTTCAGTCTGTAAATATAGATAATCCTGCAGCTTTATCAGGTACGTTAGTGCTTCGATATAGAGTATTGCTTATACTTTAAGCTGAATTTTCTTGAACATCTTGAGTTTCAATAGGAATGTGCATTTCGAACATTCAATAATTAACAGAAACCATTTGATTTGTTAGAAATGGAATTGTGTTTGTAAACTGGTGTCTCAATTTTAACTTTGGATTTGCTTCAGGAAGGATATTTGGCGTGTAAAATCAAATACAATCCAAAGCTTTTGTGAACATTCGAAGTTATTCTGCGAATTTAATGTTCCATCAGCAACACTTTGTTAGTAAGAATCAAAAGTACAGTTCTTTCTGTACATTTTTTCCTAACATGTTACTCAGTACAGCTGTAAAATAATATGTACGGGAATACACACGACATGCAAAAGTTAGTAATAATTATTATTAGTTTTGTACAATTTCCAGAGAGACGAGAGAGCTCAAACACACAGAATTCATCATTTTTATGCTCGTTCATGTTCCAGGCTGGGAGTTAATTCAGAAAACAAAGTCTGGAAACATTTTTACAGATAGGGAGAAATTTCAACAATTCCTTACAAATCGATCACTGGTAGTACCGAATAATGTAGTGTTCAGTCATGAAACCAAGAATTTGATGAAATGGTCTCAGAAAGAGAACGGTGATCCACACTCGTGGATTGAAATTCACCAGTTTTCTATGTCAATTATATTTTTCAATTTTAGCAAAATGTTAGACATTTTGTGTTGAATTTTATGATATTATTTGTGAAAGATAAAAGAAATCCTAATATAGGAAAAAAAAAATGATTGTACATATAAAATTATCCAATAACTTGTTAAAGTGCCAATGAATATATAAGTAGAAATTAGTGAATTTTACATTCTACAGATCTGGCAACACTACATGGCCATTTCCAGTCATTTCTAATTTTTTCATCCTTAACTTATTCATGCGCAAATTTATTACCAAAATATAGTTGACATAAATATGTCATCCAATTTAAAGAAAAAAAAATTAACGAAACTACCGATTTTAAAATAACTTTTAGCCTTCCTTTAATCTGAAAATTTGAGACACCAATTTCAAATCATCATTGAACCGAGTAAATAAGGTGAAATGCAAGAATGTAGAGTATAATATTGGCCTCTTTTTCAGTGCTTTGAACTTTATTATAGTAAGGGTGTATTACCAATAATACCTTGGTATATTCACAAGAAGTAGAATATGTTATGATGTCTTATTATGTTCAATGTATTTATCTTTTTATCTTGCTGGTGTACAGAAAGCAAAAGGAGCAAATCAGAAGCATTAATTTCTTAATATTTTAAATTTTTAATCGTCTTTATTTTATGTGAGAGAAAATTGTCCAAAATCGGAAAATTTGGATGTTATTTTATTCTACGTAAACTACGTAGTTAAATCTTAAATTTTGAATAAAACCAGCTTCCTTGTTTGCCATATGTAATGCAAAGTTAGTTCAACCAGACCATTCTAGTTGTGTGAGTGTCCATTAACGTTTTCAACTCCCTGAGGATAATAAAAAAATTAAGAGAAACGACACAGATCAGTAACCCTTCGTATTCTTTTCTTCTATCAAGAGCTGGAGACATAAAATAGTAGCGATTTTGTATCCAAATTGTACTCATGACGTATCAAAGTTGTCTATTAAAATATATTTTTTAATACTTGCCAAGCAAGAAGTTTTACACAGCTAGACTATTTCAATTTTATTAAATACCGACGGTTTATATAATAATGTTACCCACGGACTGAGTAAAATTGCATTGGTCTAAGTAGTGCTAAGAAATGCATTCAGATTAGAAATCGTTACAGGCTATACTTTGGAAATACAACACAAGGGAAGAATCCATTCCGACATTAATATGTCTAACAGGTTCTTTGTCGTCGCTTTTTCGCACTATGCAGAAACAGAGAAATAACGAGAGTGAGGTATAAACAAGGGAGTTACTCTTGAAAGCGTTGTTTTAGAGATTGTTTTATCTTTAAGTGACGTATGAGAAGTTTTTCATCCTATTTTGTTCTAAATTTACGCAGATAGTTCAAATATAATTGCAAATAAACACCAAGTATTCAGCTATAAATGTAAGAAAATACAACATTGAACTAAGTAAACAGAAAGGATTAAAATAACTAAACAGAAATATTCAAATATAATTGCAAATAAATACAAAACATTCAAATATTAATACAAGTAACTTAAAATATTGAAATATAAATGCAAGCACACAGATAATATTTATATAGGAATCTAAATAAACAGAGATATCTCTTCATATAAATAGAAACAAAAAGATGTTCAAATACAAATCGAAGTAAACTAAAACTATTCAAATATAATGTAACTAAACAAACATATTGAAATATAAATAAAAATAAACAGAAATAAAATAATATATTCAAATATAAATGTAACTAAAGTGAAAACATTAAAATAATATGTAAATAAATTGAAAATATTCTAATATAAATGCTAGTGAACGAAAAATATTAAAATAAAATGCAACTAAGCTGAAAACATTCAAATAGAAATGTAAATAAGTTGAAAATAGTCTAATATAAATGCCAATGAATAGTAAATATTTGAATATAAATGAAACTAAACTGAAAACATTCAAATACAAATGCAAATAAATTGAAAACATTCGAATACAAGTGAAAGTAAGTAGAAAATGTTCAAATAAAAATGGAAGTAAAACTGAAAATAATAAAAAATAAACAAAGGAACATAAGAAAGATTCCAGCCTGTTTCGCACTTAAATAATGAGCATCCTGATATTGAGGAGATGCTTTTATTACCATTAGGGTTTCTCCAATTTTTCTGGTACTTCTGGATGTCATGTTTTCCCAAAGTGCTTAATACAACCTAATAATAATATCAATAATAATATCATGCTTGCAATCCATTCAAGCTCATCATTGTTGTCAGCAGCATAAAAGCTTTTTTAAGTTTAATATTATGAGTTCCCGTACATTTTATGCTGTGATAAAAGCTGGTTAAACGTTGCATTTGAGACATAGGTCTGAGTAAAATCTTCTATTGCGTGATCTTCGTGTGCAGACACAATCATGCGCATGGCGACATAACAAAAGTCTCTCTCTTAATGTCAGTGGTCTCTTAATGAGCAAAAACGCTTACTGAAGTTGGTCTAATGAAGAGTACCTCTCGTTGTTTAAATTCTCAAGGTCAGTGAACGATGTCCAACACCACGGTTAAGTTAATTACACAAAACAGATTGGAAAAAGTTGAATAAGCCTCAAGGTCATTTTTTTTTTTTAAGACACTGGATTGATTATTAACGTTTGTAATACAGTGAACACATATTGTTTTTTTTTTTTTTTTTTTCTCTGATATGGTTTACCTTATTTTTACTTTGTTTCTTTTGTATTTTTTACCTTTATAAGAAAGAAATAATGTTTTCGTCTAAAGAACATTGTTCAGTTGATGTAGGAAGCAAAATTTGGTTTGACTTGTCTAAAGTTTTGTACAATGATTTTGACAATGATAAGGTACGATTCACTCTTGACTCATCTGCTGTTTCATAATCCCACCTTTCTTCCCTCACCATATCCTTTAAGCTGGAATCCCATATTTCCACTAATCTATATTCTGTACTACTAAAATGAACAAAGAAACCATTACCTGACTTGTTCAACCTTTTCTTAGCAAAGTTTTTATTTCTCTGCCTGGCATCAAGATTCTTGGTCACCACACGGACAGAAAGAGACTTTCGGTGATACACGGACTCTGAGCACAAAATGCTCTTTGTCGTCATTATTCAGCCTTAGTGTGGATACGATTATTTATTAGAACTTTTTACAACAGTAAACATCTCACTAATGCTGATGATAATAATTGTCTTATGGTGGCATATCTTTTGTCTTTTGAATTCCACATTACTTAACCATTCTGGAAAAGAAAGATTTGCTCCTTCTGCTGGTAGATCAACATTCTTTATTGTACTTTGTTTTCCGTGTATCTAGACGTTATTGTAACTGTAACCCTGATATTTCTCCCCCAGCACTGCTTTCGTCAACCGATGGTCGCCATTGGCCAACATACGTTCTTCGCAAAATCAAATCATTGTGGTCTATGGGTAACAACAACACTGGACTTAATCAGTTCGCAGGCATGCAAAAATCCTTTGTTGCATATTGTTGAGAGTGTCTTTATGGCAAAACTTAAAAGAAAAAGAAAAAAAGATGTTCCGTTAAGCATTCAGTTTAATTAATATTGCATTCGTGATGCTATGTTTGTGATCATAAAATGCTTTCCTGAACATCATATGTACATGTACTTTGCATGGTTTGCTACACTTTGACTTTTTATTTAGTAAACAAATCTTATTGCACAAGCATGAAGTCAGATTGGTCAGAACCACGTTAAATTATGTTTTTCTAAATAAACTTGTTTCTTTGTAAATTGAAACTTCCGAGCGTATTATTTTCTTTTTCGATCAAGTGTTTCTTTATTTTCCGCGTGCAGCTACAAAGATAGTAAGAAAATGATTATTGTGTGTTTTCGTTTGCTGTTTTGATATATAACTTCAAGTAGTCTTGCTGTGTGATTGTTTCATTTAGAATAGATGTTTTAGGATCATGCGATCTGTGTTTGGAGGGACGTACGCAGAGGAGGGGCGCCGGATCCCCGAAATTCATATTTGTTTTTGTAAAATGAGTACACTTTTTCACAAACTTATATACATGTTACGTAATTTTACATCCAGACAGACTTCAGTCCCCCCCCCTTCCGTTGAAGGCGCTGGGACTTCCCTTTGAAACCAACTTCTAGATACGCGGTTGTGTGTTTGATCTTACACTGGTTTAACAAATAATTAATAGTGTGACATATTATATAATCAGGCGGAAAACAGTTTGATTTCAGCAAATGCTTAGGGAGTTTTAAATTAAATGTTTGTTTTTATTTGCATTTAAACGACTTTGAAATTCGTAAATAGGTAGGACGTTTTCTTAAATATTTCTGTAGCTTTTCTAATAACAATTATTAAATAAACTAATTTGTTATTTGTGTAGTTAAGTTTGAACAGTACTACACAATAAAATTTGCTTAAAAAGTTGCCTATTACTCGAGTGCTTATTTGGATAACAAATGTAGTCTAGTGGTCTGAGATAGTAAATGTCAGTTCGCAAATTATAGGTCCCCGGTTCTAATCCTGACTGGGGCATAGATGTTTGTAGAATTTTAAAACTTAACAGCTTATTGTATCGGATGGGTTGAAATTATCAGATATTAAAATGACGCATAAATTCAAATTTTTTTTAGCGAAGTTAATCATATAACATTATTGGAATAATTAGAATCTTCCATTACCTGTTATTTGTATTTAAATAAATGAATAACACGGGATAAAACTCGAATGAGTATTAGAAAAATATTGACAGACCTAGTTGTCACAGCAGGCAATGTTGATAGGAAGAAGATAGCTACAGAACAGTAACGTAGTTTCTTTGCATGTACAGTGAACTCCCGATTATCCGTTTTGTGGCAAAGTGCGCGATGTTAGTCAAATTGTCTGGAAATTGGTGAAAGCATGCCAATATGACTCAAGAAAAGAAATATAAGACATCTTTCAGAGTAAAAAGTGAAAAATTATGCACATTGTGTTAGATTATGAATAACATTTTAATTGAATCTGATATAAAAATATAAGCCGTCTATTCTAAAAGATATTAATAGTTCATGTTTACGGTATACAGACCACTTTTGGATTAATTAGTACCCGTGCATTAATTAGTACTGTTGATCATAGTCAGTGTACCAAAAACGTTAAGAATTTTTTTCTGAAACACTTTAAATCATAGTTCATAAGTTATTCGAAAATACCGTAAATTATTTAATTACATTATAAATTAAATTAGTTTTACAAATATGAAAAATATAGTTTGCTACAAAATTTTGTAATTACGTCAGCTATAAGCAGAGAAGTAATGATGGTAATTGAAACATTTACAACAATTAAGAAACTAATCAACATTAATTTCTTTTCGGAAAAGAATACAATTTCCGTGATTAAAACGAATTACTTCAGTGACGGCTCCCGAAACTACCACTAGTAGCGTCAGATTAATTGAGCAAAATACGTTGGTAAACTTTATTTTATATGGTACAGTCTAGTAACTTTGAACTTCGGCCCGTTACGATTGGACTATTTACAGCCTAATTTAAATTCACAAACACACATGCCCCTGCCGGGACTTGAACCCGGGACCTTCGAGTCGTTGGCCTAAAGCCTTAGACTAATTGAGATTCTGACCAATCTGATATTTCTTGTTTTCCTCCCTCCACAAATTGTTAAATAGTATTGGGTCGAGAGTTTTCAGATACGCTGTAATTTTAGAGTAGAAAAGTATGTAGGAAGTGGGCATTAGTTCCGAATTATAATTATATTTTTGGTCACTTAGCAGTGCACATAATCGTAGAATTTCACATAAGTAGACAGTATTCCTTTGAAAACTATTACTTTCTTCTTTTTATTGTAGATTATTGCCAATTACGTGACATGACAGTCGTTCTTTTGTTTTATTGGTACGAATACAAAGCAGGGACAACATTTAGTGAAAGAAAGAACAAATTAATTTACATAAACATAATTAAAATAAGTAGGATAGTATTTAACAATTGTTCTTGTTCCTCATTCGTGATGACACGAGATTTTGGTATCGAAATATAAAATTTATTAAGTTCCACTAACATTTTGAATTCGAAAATGTAGTTTCGGAACGGAATTGACTAATCTAATTTTTGATTGCAAATTAATTAATACTTCCTAACTTACTTGTTAGTAATTTGGAAGAAGCTTGTCACGAATGAAGCTTAGAATTTATATAAAGCTATAGAGCTATATAATATAAATTTATATAGCTATAATAAACCCATGCTAGCATTTATAAGCTTAGCACATCCCTCAAAATGTCCTTTATTGATCTTGGAAGTCTATAACGATAGATATTACAGCATATTCAAAACAAAATTTATGTAATATCTTTTTCATATTATACTTGCATAGTAGCAGAAAATACGTGTGTTAATTTGCTTGTGCCAACCAAACATGCCATGCATGAAACTTGTGGATATTTCAAAGTACATGTTGTAAGATGGTGCTGTAGTTAGCGCTAATCTTGTACTATCAGTAAAATATCAGAACTGATTTAGCTCTGCAACATGAAAGAAAGATTGTGTTTTCACTGTTTTTTTACAGTACACGGTGTTCTCAGGTTCATGTTAATCTGAGGTACAACATTTCTAAAACGTTTAAGTTCGCATTTGTGGGAAAGAGCTGAATAACCGCCATCTTAACCCATTAGATGTTTCATAAAAAGTTCTATAACTCATCTGATATTTTGTGTGACATGGAAGTGTTATTTTGTTCGCTATTTCCAAATCATATTTTTAATATTATTTTTGACCATTTATTAACAGCCAGCTCAAGTATGACCAATAAAAATCATATTTATAGTGTCAACAACACAAAAAGTAGTTCATAGTGGTCTAATATCTTAGTTTTGCACGTATACACGAGATTTCTCTACATATAAAAAATAATAATTGAGTAGTCTGAGACCGATATTAGAGAATATATGTATTTACATATCCAAACCTAAAGTATCACAGCTTACGACTAAACAATTTACTTATTCACTTAATTTTTAAATGTTTTCTTTTGTTTCTGAAATAGAACGCAGGTCTTGGCTCTTCTGAGAGATATATAGGGATGTATGCTGGAAGTTGCTATTTCGAATTCAGCATTAAATTGTAGATTCTGTCCACACTAATATTATAGTCCAACTTGATTGTTAGATCTTAAAGAACTCAGAAGAGAATGAAAGTCATGTATGTTCATTACTTCTGTAACTGATTTCAAAACGAGTAACGAGTATCTGGCATAACTTTTGTAACTTTGAGCTGTACTGATGGACACAGTCCTTTTATGTATTTATTATTGCCGTAGGTAGCATGGGTATTCACATACGATTGGAGCAAGATCATTTATTGTTTGCAGTATCACACCGCTATATCTATCTTATTCCAGCATGTGTTGTGCATGGTTTGTTGTTGGAAATGCTAGCTACTGTGGTGTGAGTGCTACACGTTTGCTTATGGTGGCATGCTTTCAAAATGATCCATCTTTTTTTATTACATGCTTATTACTAACTGTTTATTTTTTTCTTTCAGATGATGAGGGAGGTACTATTAAAACCACACACGGTAAAAAAGCCTCACAAAATGACCTTTATATGAGATTAGGCTTATTGCTAGGCGAAAATGCCCGGAAAACACCATCGCATCAACCGTCTCCAAGCAGGCCAGGCTCAGCTAATCAAAGCCATGAATCATGTGCGTCCTTTTCGTCATTGGCTAGTCTGGAAGCAAATACGACTGCTTCAACCAATACAAGCCCAGTGTCAACGTTGACCGGTAAGTACATATACAGTATATATTTAAACAAGAACTCTACGCAAAGCATCAGTATAATCAAGAAAACTGTTAAAGAATCATATATCTTGGGAAAAAAATCGTACGGAAAATATAAGTAAGTTTGGTTTAATGTTTCAGACACTTGAAATATATCCCATATTATCATCATCCTAAGTTGTTCCAGCCGTAGGCTAGCCCCACTGTTTTGTTAGACCTCCACATTTTCGTCTATCTTTTCACACAATTCCAACTTTTCTTCTTCCTCCCACTCTTCCGTTGCTACTATTCCGCAGAAGAATATCTAAACAGTAACAAAGATTAATTCTACATGTATACAATTAATTTCTGTGTACGGTATGTTTATATAGTAATATGTCATATTTTCTTGTATGTAATATAACTGCCTTGGCATTAATTCTAATCTCTTTGTTAGTTTACATGTTGACATGTTCTATACCATTTTTACAATTTTTGTAATATGTGTAATGAAAAGAACGCAATAAATTTTATCTTATCTTGTCTTCTATTCTGATGCTGTCCGCTAAACTGTCTCTTCATCTTTCTCTTTCTCTTTACATTCATTTTTACGCAAATGAACTTGACATTTGTTGGAATTAATATTTGATTTTAAAAAAAGAATGTGCTTGAAATATGCATACAATTATACAAGAAAAAAAAATAATGCAATATTAAACTTCAAAAATGACCAAAATGACCATTTTAAAAGAAGTAAATAAATAAATAAATGTAAAAACGACGAAAATGCAGAAGTATGCAATATAAAAGTCACTTTCTTCTGCTTCAGTTTGAAGTGAATTAAGTTTAGTTTTTAGTCGGCATCGTTGTCAGAGCTTAAGAAAATAAGATGCCATTTCATGAAGAACAAAGGGGACTGTTATGATGTTTGTATCATTGGAAGTTTTTCATTCTTAACCTTAGAGAATGTTTTCGAACTAATGTAATTAGAAGACGATATTATTGGTATCCTCAATTATTGTTGTTAACGTGGTGGTTATACATACAATAAAGCAATTCAAATCCACTCAATTTATACACTAACTGTATTTCTGTATTCCAAACTATTGTTGTAATGATGTGTAATGCCTCAGAAAAGATTTTTAGTAAGTTGGAAGTGTACATCTGTCTAATTAAAAAGCAATTTTTTTCATAACCTGGAAAGCAGATGACACCACAAATTGTAAGAATCTGTTCCGAGCTACTCTAACATGGATAGCGTGTAGAAAGTGAAGACCTTGACTCCGCGACGAGAACACGTAAAATACAGCCATTAGCACACATCCTGTAGCCACCTGCAGAAAAACAATTAATTGTACAATCTGACGATCTCAAAACTGAAACAATTCTGGTACTTAACAGTTTCTTCCATAACATACTTCTGATGGCAGGACTCATGCCAAAATGTTATGTAAAATTAATGCAATTTAAAATGGGCAATTCGACAGCAATACGCAATTTTTGCGAACGACAAACATTAAATTGTGCATTTGGAAGTTTTAATACCCACAATACGTGACGCTAAGTTTAATATTTTAGTAAATTAATATTGTCGCTCTTAAACCAATCGTTCGTGACTTCGTCAAATAATAAATACAAGAGTAACAGATACAACTTTTATTCTCATAGAGATCAAATATGGATCGGCCTGTTTTGCTAGACTTCTTTTATCGTTTACGAATTATAAAAGACTTATTATTCAAACTGGGTTTGTGAGTAGCAAAGTAAGTTTTAACCAAGCATTTATAGTGTTTATAATTTTGTCTACAATATAAAGTTATTATTGGACCCAATACGTCAAAATATTAGCACTATTACCAAAAGATACGTTACAGAACCTTTTGAAATCATCTTGTAGCTTTTGGTTTCAAAGCTAAGCTGTGCACCCATAAAGATGATGACCGAAAGTAAATTATATTTCGCATATATTTTGTTGGGTAGACGGAAGCTGAAACTGATATTCCAACTGCCGACCTGGTAGCCGTGTGGGTTGGGGCGCTAAACTAGTGACTCGAATGTCCCGGGTTTGAATCCAGGCTGGGGCATGGATGTGAACTTCAGCTAGCATCGCATTCATAATCGTGACGGGCCGAAGCCAAAGTTACTAAAAATGACCCATACAAAATAAAGTTACAAAGTTCTTTTTATTCCAACTGTACTATTTCATTAAATAATAATCAGTTGTAACGTCCATAATCCTGTGCCTCTGTGCTATTAAAACACATCTTTGTTGCCTCCTTACACATTACAAGCTGCTGTTTCTGTCTGTTCTTCGAGAGCCACCCCCACAGTGGAAATTTTATTATAGAGTTGGAGTTCAGGAATACGAGCAAAAGAAGAAAAACATAATCAGTGTACTGTTGTGTAGTGGTCTGAATTGATACTGTATATTTTTTTTTGTAAAATGCCGCGTATTTTTAAAACTAAAATTTCTATTTTCGATTCAGACTCCTACGTATCATTAGGTTTGAAAAGAAAAATGTAAATACGCATGTACAAATTTCGGATTTGTCATCATGTAGAATTTCCCATCTGAGTAGCAATCTTTTGTTTGTTTGTTTGTTTGATCGTGTTATACTTGAAAGTTGGATCAAGGTGCTTAATTCTTGTCAGGAAAGCCTTGAACAATGAAAAATATCATAGCTACGAAAGACGAATAGGAGAGTTTCGTGGTCGTAGCACTATAAGATATTAATGTGAACAAGTATTATATACACGTATGTTTATTTTACATGATTGTACATTTTGTTTCTTCAGCTATTTAATTGTTATTTTGGGAATAATCAAACGATAATTAAATCGTAATGGTTGATTTGAATATTTTTCTTTTTAAAAATTAAGAAACAAATATTTTTACTTTAAATGTGTACCTTTTTTTTTTTAGGATCGTCAGAGGCTGATGTACATGCGCACATCAGAAACTCTAAAGATCCCTCGTCCGATAGTATCACATCTCTTATGTCCATGTCTGTATCAGGACATAGTAATTGTTCATCAGCTAGTCCAACCAATACCTCACAAAGACGGCATTCCGTTACAAGTAAGTATACATATCCTACAGTAAGATATTTCGTGTTTTATTTAAACGAAAATTCTGTTTAGAACATTCTATTTTGTTACAACATTTGGTTATTACGAAGTTTGGTTTTGTATATATATATATTTTCTAATATTTTAGATGCTATAATTTTAGTAAAATTTAAACAAACCACACACTCTCCATTGGACATGGAAGTAAGTCTTGTGCTTGTATGTGCCTATGGTAAGAAAATATTAGTTTTTGAAATGCTTTTCTTTTCAATTAACCCGGGAAGTTTCATCTGTACAAGTAAACTGTGATTTACAGTTGCCTAACGATTGATGGAATGCGTTTGGTTCTGTGAAAAGGAAAGCTGTTAGACCTATAGGAGACTAATCTTTGGAACTTAAAGAAGCTCTTTGTAGCCGAAAATTTTGCATCTTAAAATCTCATATTCCTAACCTCCGTTTTAGTAGATGTTCACATTGAACTCCCAAAATTTTCAGTTCCGAGAAGAAAGATTAAAAAAAAAAAAAAAAAAGTTGTTCTGTACGAATTACGATTGCTTGAAAATATATATCATAAACTTGTAAGGAAACATGAAAATTCTCGTGTTGGGAGTCTGATCTTTGGCCAAATTTTATTCACCTTATTTTGATAAACGAAAATATCTTATTCTTTATCAGTCTAGAGGTCGTAGTACTTGACGATAATTGGCAATTCAGTGTTTATATCTCACACGTATGATTTCACTTCATATTAAATAAAAAATTGACTGGTTCCGTAAACCATACATTTAGTCAGCTAGTTGGTTATTTTTTTTTCAATTTCCATTTTTTGGTCAGAACAGTAACTTTGGCCTTACCTTCCTCGGTGGTCACTCTCCCGGGGACAGGGATGCTTAGGGTAGCTGTTAATTTGGGTTAACAACCTAGCATTCATCTGATGGATCTGAGGAAAATCTTAGAAAGCCTCAGTCAAGATGGCCAACAGCGGGGATCGAACCCTCTACCTCCCCATAACGTATAATGCTTTTCACTTTCACTATGTCAAGTAAGCTGCTGTATATGATGGCAAGTTTGTAGTGCGTTAGAATAACATTTCGAATCTGCTTCGAGTCAGTTATTTCGTATTCAAATCACTACACCACCTCTTGAACTAAGGGTTATCGTAACAAATATTGAAACCTGAAAATTGATAGGATCACTATTGAACTTCCTGCCCATATAGTACTACCTGCTCATATAATCTTATTTAGAATTTGTTTTGATGTTGAATTTCAAGAGTATGAGGTGGAACTTCCAGCTCTGTCTGGTTTGATCTTTCATTAATGGCTGTTTCTATGAAATTCTTGACGTGAGAATCTGTAAACTATGGAATTTAAGAAAGAATAATTTCAGCGGTTAAAGTTTATAATGATACATATTCCATTAAGTACAACATTTCATTACATTAGAAAATTTTACAGTTGTTTCTAATAAGAGGCTGTGTTTAAAGATGACAGTAGTCTTAACAAAAACTATGTTAGTTAAAATAAGTGATACTATTGCATGACACTGATTGATCTCTTAAAAATGGTGTATTGTGGCTTTATTAAAGTGAGGTGGTTTGTATATAGTTGCGTACCGCTTACTGGAAATATTAAGTACTGAATTTTAAGTAGGAAGCAAGACGAAGAGTAAGTTATCGATAGTTCATTATTATTAATACGTCATTGATTTGGAACTGTTTGGAGAGTGATGTTTGATTTTAACATAGTATGAAACTAAGTGATTTCAAGAGTTTTCTGCTAATCTTTTGTTAGTTGTTTAGCTTTACAGTATAAAATCGTTCGAAACTTGTCTAACTCTATGCAAGAATGAAAGAAACTGAAGTATTTATCCTGGTCAGTGAGAGAACGTAGCTATCCGTGCTTTTATAAATTAATTGAATGGGTTAGATTAAGAAGGAAAAGATTCCACCTGGCCTTAGCTCAGGAAAATTAAAAAGAAAACTGTAATGCGGTTAAACTAATGGTCAAAACTAAAAACCTATAATTATGCAATGTTCTTGGGTCTTTAGGCATAACTTTGTGATTGTCGGTTTTTGGTTTTGACCAGTAGTTTAACAAAGGGCTCGAAATGGAAATTTTCACGAGACGGAACAGGAAGGTTCCAGATATTCGCGAACCGGAACACCGTTCCGGTCTGCTCCGATCCATTTCGAGCCCTGGTTTTAGTGCAAAATAGTTTTCCTTTTAGTTTTCCAAAACTAAGCTCAGGTGGAATCTTTTCCTTCTTAATCTTACCAATTTAATTATTTTAGTGATAAAACAAAAATAAAATACCTAATAATCCATGGTGTTATGATTTCTATCAGTAATTTATGTTTAGCAACAGGAAGCTAGAGCTTGACAAGTTTTGTGCAGTTGAGAGATTTTGCTTATATTTTACTAACATCCAGTAATTTCAATTGTAACCGAATTTTTAACGGCATATATTAAAAATGGCATTTAAAAAAATAAAACTTGCTTCTAGATATAATAGTAAGAATAATATCCATTCAGATGTATTAAATGCTTTGCGTTAAATATTATTAAGTCACATCAGATTTATAAATCTCTGTTTTTTTTTATTTGAATTTATGTCGGGAGAATCATTGGTAGTATCGAATCGTAGT
>JAGDQP010011815.1:38982-52016 GCA_022664845.1 Lepisma saccharinum
TCTTCATGAAAACAGTTAAAATAGTTTGATGTAAAATGATAGATGAACTTTTAACTCATAAACGAAACATGCATGATTTATTAAAGTTTTCTTCTTCCTAAACTTATCCTCAATAGCATCATATTTTTAATTAATCTGATTTAGTGCTGAATGTTTAGTGCGTTTATTGCTTTCCTTTAGTTTAGTATTCTCCCCTCTCCCTCTACCAAGCCCGTAGTTCTCAGGCTAATTTTGTTTGCTCTTTTGGTTTGTTGTTATAATCGTGTTATAACCGTGTGTTTTTACTAGCGTCTCAACCTGGTCAAGTAGAAGAACTTAATTTGTTTAAGAACCGGAAAGCATCTGTAAGGAGGTCTGCCAGAACTGGTACAGTCAAAGGACCTATTGATCCTAAAGGTAAATAACTTCTTTACCATATTTAATACAGCTATATTTTAGCAATTAATTTAGAAAGTTGTTTTACTGTAATTTATGTTAATTTAAGAAGATGGAGAAATTTCAGAAAAAGGAGGACGGTGACATCTGAATGGTTTCCTGTTGAGTCAAATATAGTAAAATGCATGCGATTGTATGCAGTGTGTATTTATAAGTAGCTAACATAACTAAGTTTGGTGCTTTTAACAGATTAACTATGTTTTAGACGGGTAACAGGAACAGCCACTTTATATGCTGTAAAATGTGCTTCTATCTTAAACTGGTGAGGTGAGGGTAGATAATAGATTTTTAAATAGTATTGTAATGATTTTTTATTTTTGCAAGAACGCTTAAATCAAGATCTAGGTGGCAGTTTCGAGGCTAATCTTTGAAGATCCTATAGAGGGTTATTTTGAGTAAACCTTCAATCACAAGTACTGATGATCAAATTGAGGATAATATACACATCCGAGAAAATTGATATCGGAGAGTCTAAAAGAAGCCTTACCATAGTTTCTTCAGGAGAGTTTAAAGTGTTCGACAGCCAAACATATTGTTTTTTATTTCTTCTGTACTTAAAGTTTTCAACTTTAAAATTCCACTGAGTACCGAAATGTTCCACGTCTTTGTAAGAATTAAAATAATCTGTATTACTACAAACAAATTAGTTAAATATTTTTGAACATTCTGTACTTTACTGCACAATCGAATTACTTTAATATTCTAATTATTTAAGTATATTCCTATACAGTCAAATAGAAGAAAAAGACGTAAACATTTTTTTAAAAATATAAGGTAGTATTAAAATGTATGCTCGTTATTATTTTAAAAATTATCATATAAATGTATACTGTAAAACAATTTTTATAATATATTTTAAATGTGCAATCTATAGATAGTATATAGTTTATTTTGAAAGTGCTGGATGAAAGTAGTAGCTGTATTCTAATATGTGGCCTTAGACCGAAATATTGTTTTAAAATTATTTCAATATGAAGGCTATATTAGTATAGTAAAGAACCAAAATGCATAATAGTTTTCTTTGACGTTGATACTTAAAATAAGCCTTCATTTTTATTTTCGAATTTTTTTTTTCCGGAAATGTTACGTAATTCTGGCTTGCATCAATAATAATGTGCAGAACACAATATATACCCACCATTCGTATCGCTGATTGTTTTAGTGATAAAGTAACTTCTGAAAGCTAGACACTCGATTTTGATTTTCAGAATTGTCAGTGAAACCAATTTTTCTGTACATCTCTCGTAAAAGAAAAAAGTTTATTCAGAATTGAGCAGTCTAAACATTTCTATGAGGTAGTAAAAGTAGTTACAGATATTGGACAAAACAAATACGAACTGCAGTGGACAGCAGAAGTCGTGTTTCCAGTTTCGCAACACTGATGTTACATGGGTTGCGCCTATTGATTATTTCTCGTATCAGAGGCTAGGTTCCGGCAGATAGTATACCAGTACTGTAGCAGTAAAGAGTGGTGCACATAAGCTGTGAAATGGAGGACTTGTGATGCTAAAACGCTGTTAAATTGTAGTGCCAGGTGAGAGGGAGTGTCGGTAAGGGAAATTTCGGGCTATTCATTGTGTTACCTACAACAATCTCAGAAATCATGACGGCATACGGCAAGACAACATCGGCTAGGAAGAATATTGGACATAAGCCAAAGATGAGTGACTGAAACCGACTAATGCTAAAGCAGATTGTGGCGAACCACCGCGGAAAAAGTGGCAGCAGGCCAACCCTATTTCCACAAAAATTGTTTGCCGATAACTGTAAAGCCTAGCTACGTGGTCAAGTGATAATTGCTAAATCTAAATCGTTAATCTTGGATACCAGTAAACTCCGCAAAAAATAATGAAAAGTGCATAAGACTTGGACAGATAAGAACTGGAAAAGGATGATATTTTAAGACGAATTGCCATTTGCCTTATTCCGAACAAATAGTGGTGTTTTTGTGTTGGCGAACTTCCGAAGAAACCTACGATCTAAAGTCTCTCGTTGTAACTAGCAATAATGGCGGTGGCTCCGTGAAGGTTTGTGTGACAATTTCATAGTTCCAATGGGCCTCATCATCACCTCGACTAGTCGCGTTACCGCGTGCGAATAACCAGACAGTTAGTTTAGGTGATCATGCGCATACAATGATCCAAAGTTTGTTTCCAAGACGATAATGCACCCATTCACAGAGCCGGATCAGTGCAATTGCAGTTTGAGGAGAACGACGACTAAGTACATCATTCCAGGCCAACTCAATCCCCAGACTTAAATAATACTAGTGGTTCTACATGACCATTCCCTCCCTAACATTTTTCAATATCTTTTTTTTCGTGATCTTGTCTTATCGACGAAACGTTTTCACTTGTGTTAGTAGTGACGCTTCATATATATGTTCCTTTTCATATCAGACTATCACTTAATATGAAGAAAGTAACACATCTTGAATGCAATACCTACACAACTTCGTTTTGATTTACTAAGGTTTCATTGGTCTCGTTGCTGTTATATTTACCACCCGGATTTTAGTTTCGAATTCTCAACCCAAGTGTCAATCCCATTCTAATTGAAACGAGAGTACAGTTTTGGATTTAAAAAAGAATCGCCCTTAATAAATGTGAATCATTTTTCTTTTTCAATTACAATGCATTAGTAAATTAAGTTATATTGATATATCATAGTTTAGCCGAGACGAACTATTTTGTGTGTGCAGATCTTGCGAAAATTTCTATGAAATGTAACTGTGTTAAAATATAAAGAGTAGTGCGTTTCACTCTTTTTTAACAGGAAATATAGTCCATATTGGTAACAAAGTACTTGAGGCCAATAAAGAAAGCGTGATTGTGTTTATATAATTATTATTCTCTTGCAGTGCGCTTCGCACAATATCGAGCTCCACAGCTAACGTTGAAGCCACTGTTTTTCGAAGTACCACTGCAAGAACCAGATCCACTTTTCCTTGGAAGGCATTGGCTTATACGGGAGATTGAGGAAGCGCTTTCTACAGATTCTGGTACCAATTCGGGAGTAGTAATAACAGGAAATCCCGGCACAGGAAAGACTGCCATCATTTTGCAGCTGGTTGAGTATAGTTGTTTTGGTCGCAGAAGAGACCCAATGTATCAGCAAGGTATGTGTTAAGTTACTTTGAATAATTGTTTCAGCATATCCTTCATAGTTTTAACTATACTACTTAGAAAAATGTGATATGAGTTTAAAATGCTATATTAAATCTAAAGGGATGATCGTGTCCGGTGTCAAATATTTGGATTTTTGTTAATACTTAATTAAATAGAGCATTTTTTTTCTCTGTCATGGAACGCCCATACTGAAAATTTGGTTTTTGATTTTAAATGACAATTTGTAAGTTAGTAATGAATCTTCTGTCACGTAACATTTCCTTTCTTGAATCTCAATTTTGTGGGGGGGAAATCAGGATAAATTATATAAAACGTGATGTACTTAGGATCTTATTGTTTATCACGCGGACGTTACACAAATGCCTGCTTTTTAATCTTAGAAATATTGCAAGATTGAAGTTTATTTTGAATTCTAAGGAGTGCTTAGAGCCTTTTTTTGTTGCTAAAATGTCTAAAACTCGTATTTCCTTATTTTAAATCAAATCTATACAACAATTACGCAACTAGTCCCTTTCTTTTTTGAAGAAGTGCTGATAGTTTTCGAAAACAAATTAGTACAGCAATTCAGTGCTGTAATTAAAATAAGATTTTTTTTGCATTATATCCCTTGATATGAAGAAGTTTCCGTGCGTCTGTATCTATAAAAGATGTTGCACGGTGATTAAAGCGGTATTTCAGAAACTATTCAACTTTCTTTAGTGCCTATTTTTCAACCTTTTATTGCCAATTTTTAGATGTTAGTTCCCGCAACTATAGTTTCTACATTGTGTATACAACGAAAAGTTCATGAATGAAACGTTTTTACGGGATAAATGCTTATTAACCTTACAGAGAAGCTTTATTTTTGTTGGGCGACTGTATATCACCACAACGTATTAATAGATTTTTGTGCATATTTTGTATACGATTTGAAATCATTTTTTATTTATTTTTTGCAGATCTTTACTCGTGCAATGGAAAAGATAGGCCTACTACAGGGTCTCAAAGTATTTATTGTCAAATTAATCTAGTCTCAGAGAGGATTCGTCACCTGGCGTCTCATGTTGTTGCTTACCATTTTTGTCAGGTAAGACTAATTTGGAAAGCAAAGCTTATCAAATTTTATAATTTATATTTAAACTATGTTTCGTATACGAAAGATGAATTTGTAATGAGCACAAGATAAGATAGGCATGTATTTTGTAGCTATTGATGGTGTATTTTTTGTAGAAAGTCCTTGTTGATTTCAAGTTTAATGTGAATTATTTAATACACTAAGGGAGTAAGTTGAAATAAATTGATGTAATGTGGTTTGATGCTAGAAGCAAGCACGATAGCTATTGTTTCCATGTTAACATAATTTGAGAAACATAGCTCTAAACGGCAGGATTTAAATTATTTCTTTGTGGACTTTGAGAAGATATGTGGTAATGTCACACAAGAAGTGGCGTGATGAGTTTTAGGGATGTAGAATCAAGTCAAACGTATGATGACTAATTAACTAATTAATTAATTAAAAACGGCCTACAGCGAGAGCAAAGACTGTAATCAAGATAGGATTAAGTTATGTAGTTTGAGGCCTTTACCCTTATAATATTTAAGGAAGCCATCGCAAAGAAATCAGTATCTTTTGTATGAATAGATTTCTAATAACTAGAAAATAAAGATATCTAAAGAGATATTTATGGGGATCTAGCCTAGAACCGGATTAGTAGTGAACATTTTATGGATTAATCAAATGTTTTCAAAGGATCAGATATAAAATAATATAATATTGAGAAGTTCAGTGCGGAATGAAAGAACTAGATTCGTAAAATACCCAGTCGTGTGACTGGAAGATTACAAAATCAAGAGGATAATTTTGTATACATATAAATTTACTTTGGAAAAAGTAGAAGCAAAATTGAAGAGCTGAACTTGAGAAACAACTAAGTGTCATTTCCAGACGAAAATGATCAATTTTAATTATCTAGAAGAGAAACATGAGAAAAGTCAAGGTCAATTCTCTAATATCAATACAAGTGCCAGATGTATGGTCTAGTAAGTTACTTTCTTTTTCTATAGTGCCGGTTGACCATAGACCGTTTACCTCAAAACAGTGGTAAGTGCCATCTGTAGTGTTTTCGTTTTTATACATCCCATATTACTAGCATGGATCCGAAACAAAACTGCAAACAGGCAAAAAGGTGGATTTCATCCGAGAATAATGTCGCGAGTGCAGAGGAGAAAAATTTGTTGAAAAAATTGCTGCCTTCGTGGATGAAAAGTTAAAAAGATTTTTTTTTTCTGGAAAAGATGTAGTGAAATGAAAATTGTGTATGAAGGTGGAAAAGAAGGTATACTTTAATGGTTAACGTATTTTGTGTTTCAGGTCCATATACTTATTAGAGTAATGCATATTATTTTCCAGTACAAAATATATGACAATGGAATTTGGTACTGCAAGTTGTAACAAATATAGTTCCTTTTTTTCTCTATTATCATATTGATAATAGACTGGATTTTGCATGAAAAAGATGTTGGACGTAACCAGATTCTTGTTTAGTCGTGATTGGAACATTTCTCATGCGTGTCATACTAATTGAGGAACTTATTTTCAAAAGAACATATCTCCAAATGAGGAAAATTTTTCAGTAGGCGTCAATAAATGCATTTTTCTGGGGGAGAGATAACTATAATTGTGCGAATGATCTAGTGTTGTAACTAGACAGTGCCTCTAGTTTAAATAATAGATAATTCGTATAATTATAGTTCTTTCTCTCTCAGAAAAATGCATTTATTTACGCCTACTGAAAAATTTCCGTCACTCAACATGTGCCCTTTTGAAAATAAGCTCCTCAATCGAGTCATTACAAAAATAATCCTTGACAACTAAGATTATATACTGTCATTTGCTATGATCCTACCTCTAATTTTTTTTTCCACGAAAGTATTGGTAATGTAGTTTTTTCAAAAAACAAAAAAATAATTTCTCAACAAATCATAAATGACACTTAATTGTGTTTTGGGTGCACCTCTTGAATTACTCTATAGAGAAAAACAAAGAAAATTACTGCCTAGGTTTTACATGAATTCATATATTTATAGTGTTTGCCCTTAAGTATTCGATATGTTAACTTTTCAATTAATTGTATTCTTGCTCAAAGGAGAACTGTTTCTCTGATTTCAATACAAGTACATTTGTGGTATTTGTAGGTATTTGTGGAGAAAGAAAAAGAAATTAGTTTCGTAAGCATTTTGCCTATTTACATGTAGGGTTATCACAGCGTGCATTGCATATGTTATGTATATTCATAATCATCGAAGTTAAATATATTTTGAAAGAATGCAACAGAGAAGAAAAATAATACATACGCATTTACAACAACTATAGGGCAAAAATATATGTGTTTGGGAAGACAGATATATTTTAAAAGAAAAACAAACATTGGTATTTTTGGAAATAAATAAATTATGAAAGAAAGAATAGGATATATCAAGAGAAAATATCAAAAGAATAAATCATTCAATACGGTCGTTCTTACAGTATTGTTTATGAAAATTTTAACAGACTCTTGAATTGTGGCGTGACTTCATTAAGAGTGTTTATGTAGCGTCAAAATATTGAAAGTAAATTAAAACATTTGGTAATTTCAGGTAAGAAGACATGAATTTAGTCATTTGACTACACTTGTTGAAGATGTTAAGATGATTTGGTAATATGGTAATTTGTGATAACAAGAAAAAGCATTGTTATGTTTTATTCATTGTTACAGTTTTAATTATTGTTAAATCCGTATCGTAGTAATATACTATTGTCGTGAAAAATGTATGTCAATAAATGGTAACATAATTTTCGAATTAATAGATAAAATGAATGGAGGAAGAGAGTCTGCTAGAAGGCACAACATTCATAATACAAAATCGCGTTATAAAGAATTGTTAAGTTAAAGAACCGGACGATTGAATTATCGAAAACCCAAAAAGAAAAGAATAGAAAAGAAGAATATATACCACTTTCACCAGCGAGTCATCAAGCTTACCATAAACATAATCAAGTTGAAGAGATACATTAAGACTAAAATAAGTCAAATACAGAGTTATACTTTTCAATTAATTTAGCATGGGAAGTTTGGAAGTTTACAACAAACTAACTGCAACCTTGCCTTAGAAATGAAAACAAGTTATGATAATCCTTATTGAAACTCAAGATTACGCTAAGGTTCTGTTACAAAAAGATAATTGTAACCTTTACGGAAAGATGTGTATCTTCATTGTAAAAGCAATATATCAAGTTAATGCATGTGGCGACACCAAGTTTTCACCGGCCGCAAAGCAGAGTTCGTCCAGCTGATGGCGAGAACGTATTTGTTTACTTCATTAGTTTTCATCCTTGCTGTTATTTCCCATAGTAGCTAATTTTTTCCCATACGTTTTGTATTTCCTTTCAATGACCATCGATCTCCACAAAGGCTTAAATAGCAACATCATACGGAGTAGCAAATAAGCAATACATCGTGTTATTTCTATTCGCATCTTTGACTATTCGATCCATTTGACTTTTGCTTCGCTTCTCTCTGGAAAATTTTAAAATTACAAACGAATATTAGCAACCCACTGATTGGTTGCACTGTATACGTGACACACTACTGCCTACGGTACCAGAGTCTCTAGTGTATCTTACTACAAAAAAAAAAAGCTACCTTTAGTTAAGTCTTTCTAACTACCAGTCACTTAAAGGCTACACACGACAGTAACATATCGAAGCTTTCATCGGCGAATTAGGTAGATAAACAAAAGCATAATGCCCATATTCTTGGTACGACTTTCACGCTCCTAATGGTAGGTATGACACATTTTAGGCGTGCAATGTTTATGTGTAGAACAGTAGTTATTACAATATTTAATCTAAATTTATTACTTTCTTTTCAGGGGGATAATAACACAACCTGCCTCGTACCTGACTTCATTCATTCTCTGGCAGCACAGTTGTGCCAAGCACCTCAGCTAAGTGCTTACAGAGAGTACATGATTGGTGAACCTCATCTTCAAGGAATGGTGTCAATGAAAGAGTGCATAGCAGATCCAGATTTGGCTTTCAATCGAGGTATCCTGGAGCCACTGTGTATGCTAAGGAAAGTGGGAAAGATTCCTAATGAACACTGCATTATTCTTATAGATGCGTTATGTGAAGCAGAATATCATAGACCAGATTATGGAGACACTTTGGCATCGTTTCTTGCGAAACACTCGAATGATTTTCCCAATTGGCTGAAGTTAGTGGTCACAGTGCGAACCCATCTTCAAGAAGTAACCAAGCAGTTACCGTACTATAGAATTAGGTATGTATTTTCCTATTCTTTTCATGAAATTGAGTTTAGATAATCGTAGATTCTAAAAAAGGAAACATCTGTGATGTAATTATCACTCTTCTATTCAATTATTATTGTATCTTATCCTTTCCCAATTATGATTTATTTTTAAATCCAACATCTACAAGTGCTCTTCCCATTATTCTTTTCCTGGGAATTTTCCTGAACAAAATCATATTCTGTGTTTATACCAAACGGTTAATACGGTCCAGAACCATTCTAAAAATTAGCATCCTTAGGTTAAATTTGTTAAGTTAGTTTCCTTACACGTATATTATAGTCTGACCCACGTACTAGTATACGAGTCCAACTTTTTTTTTTTTTTTTTTGTTAGTACAGAGTTCTATCATGTAACTACAGCAAGCCTATGATAGGTGTAAATTGACAATCCACATTTTTAAAGTACCCATCACTTATTTAAATCTTATATAAAACTAATACATTTGTTTCCAGTTTTCCTTGCATATTGTAATGGAACATTGGGTCATTGGATCATTGGGTCAGTATGTTAACATAACCACAATGAAAACAAACCACGAGCAACAAGAGTTACATAATGCTGCGTAAGCAACCAAAGAAGCAGACGACACTAACACCAGGCGGTGAAGCTTAAAAACAGTGAAAATATGCCTACCAAAATAAAATATAAAAGGCCAGTCAAAAGCCTTAAAAGTATCACTTATTCGCTCCGAAAAGTGGTCACCTTTTCCTCCCTGACCCAGAACTGGAGTCAGAACTCTTCTTAACCCCCAACTTAAACTAAAGTCGGTATACTTAAACCTTACTAACTTAAACTGAAGTTAGGATCCGTAATCTAAACTCTTTCCACTCCGAAATCCCAAATCAAAAATATCACTATGGTAGAGGTAAACCACAAGTCAAGTCATTACAAAGCCTGCGTTCAAAACACTCTACTCTATTTAATAACTGTAAAGTCATTGTATGTTATATAATATTAAAACTTTTTGTAATAAACTTGGTGTCGGTAAAAACATCAATAAGTGTGTTGCTCTATTATTTCATAAATTAACCACAATAATAAACAATCGTTGGTCATACAAACTCTACCTAATTCAATCGTATGAAGGACTGTGCTACCACGTCATATACGAACCTTTCGCTAACAGTACTTAACTACAAAATATCATTACGATATGTTTTAGTCATCCTATATGCAGAATATATATATTCATAATTGAGTTTTATTCTTTTGTTTAATTTCCATAACTACACAAGTTATACTACACACACCATTATACTCCATTTAATACGATGTCCACGGGAATAAAAATATAGACTATCCATTCCGCTTAAATCAATTACTTTAAAGACAATAGTTAGCTTTTCCTACAGTATGTTCTGATGTTTCAGTTGGAATTATATTAAAATTTAAATGTATTCTCGTACTATACATGGGCAATGTGTTTTCAAATTAAACGTAGGTATGCACTATAGGTATGTGTTAGATATACAATTAGTTTGAAGTAAACGATTTTACGACGTCCTGTTACTAGACAAAATCACATTGTGTTGTAATAGGACCTTCTTGAATGCTATTAATCTGAGCTACTATTATCAATCTATATCGTCGTGGTTCTGATATGGTCCTCACATTACAACTGTGCGGTCGAATCTTCGCACCTTTGAAATATAATCTCAGGGTCGCTTTTGTGGGTTACTATCGATGTATTATAGAACGAACGCATCAACTCTATCTAAATAAACACGCCCCAAAGCTACACCGCAGTGGTGCTACGCTCAATATATCTTTAGAGGTATCTGCTTATGCCCACCACGGCGCTTAGAGCAGCCACAAGCAAATGCTCCAAAACATCTAACTAAAATTAGAAGTCTATGGCGTCAAAAGCAAGGTATTTAATCAGAGGGTTGAAGACAATACATTTAACTATACAAATTCCACCTCTAGTTTGAAATTCCCGCCATGGACCATTTACATATTAGGTCCGTAGATCTTATTAGTGTACATATTACTTTGCCATTATTACATTTTCATATGACAAATGTTTTCCTTTTCTTCTCACTCTTATTTTAATAAATATAAATACTGTGCCAATCTTTTATCTTTCAAAATCACAATTTAACTATATAAAAAAGTTGCTCACTTCAAATTTCTGCTATAAAAGTAGAGACATCTACCGAGCATCATTTGCAACATTTCATTTCATTGTAACAAGGGAAGGGCCATATCAGTGTGTACAAGAGATAACGTAATATATTGTAGTGTAACATTAGTTCTTATTTTGTATGATCGTAGTATATACTAAACCAATTTAAGTGACATATTTACTAAACCTGTAGTTCAAATATAAAGTAGGTAACTAATTTTATTTCATTTTTTTTTCTTTTTGACGCATTTAGTTTGGATAAACTCAATGCCAACGAAAATTTGCAGAAGGATCTCATTGATTACATCAACTTCAGGATTAACAACAGTCCAAGCATACAGAACAACGTGACGTTCACATCAGGCAAAATGGAAGGCAGTACGCAATTCCGATTTTCTCAACATTTACTGAACCTTTCCCGGGGATCTTTCCTGTTCGTAAAGCTTGCATTGGATTTGATTGAACGAGGCAATCTGGTGATGAAGTCATCAAGCTACAAAGTGCTACCTGTGTCCCTCTCTGAGATTTTCCTGTTGCATTTCAACCTAAGGTTCCACACGATAAGATCATTTGAGAAAGTGTGCCATATTCTCGCTGTTTGTCTAGCGTCGTTATATCCGCTGACGCTGCTAGAAATCTACTATTCCGTTAATGCCCTGAACACAGAGAAATTTCTGCCGTGGGAGGAGTTTCTTCAGAGGTTTAAGGTTAGTATGTGACTACAAACTGTTTCGTAAATATAGTCATTAAAAAAATCATTCAAATTTTAGAAATGAGGTACAGATAAATAACCTAATTGCTTTGCAATTGCCTATTTTCAATTGGGACTATAAAAGTTACATACAGAAGTGTTGGGGACAAAATGATGAACTTTTGTAAGAAGTTAGCAAGAATAAACAATCTTTCTGGTTAAAACTGTTTGCTGAGAAGTGTATCTTTGATGAATGATTTTACATTTCCTGCGGTACTGTGTACTACAGAGTGACGCAATTATTTTTATTCTCGACTGTACTTGTTAAAATTCGAATTGTGTTAAATTTGAGTAATAACCTAATTTAAAAATTCTTATTTTCATGATTGATACATGTAAAGTACAAATAGCAACAAGTCGGATAGGCAACATTTCATTAGTTAAAAGTACTTACGTTCGTCCACGAAGAAATTAATGTGCACATATAAACACATCACACAAGCGAAAGTTACTCGCATATTTCCAGACATAATCTCACTATCGATGACGAAGAAGAGTCAGTGTTGCATGTAGTCGAACAGATAGTAGAGTTCACATGTAATACTGCCTCTTCTTCGTGATCAATAATGAGATTATGTCTTCAAATATGTGAGACATCAACGAACGCAGGTACTAGTCCTTATTCAAATTTGGCCTTGTATATAACCTATCCGACCTTTTCCTATTTGTACTTTACATATAATTAGAATTTATTACATATATTTTCACAGATTTCTAATTTAACGTATATAACGCTTATGTTTACAGACTCTCTCTGGATTTCTTGTGAAGAGGTTGGACAACACATACATGTTCTTTCACCCGTCCTTTAGGGAGTGGTTGGTCAGAAGAGATGAAGGAGAAAGCACGAAATTTCTGTGTGATCTGAGGTAATTATTATTTCACACACGTTACAAAGTGTTCCTAGTGGGTAAGTGATAATGCTTTTTGTCTTGTAATCAAGGGGTCCCAAATTCTATAACCTGTTGGACATAAGTTATTCGAATCTCATTCACATTAAACTGTAGGTCCTCCCCTTAGAACCCCATACGGTTCGATGGAAGGCAATAGTAAATCAGCATCGGTTCACCTTGCTCAGATGTTCAGGTCATAGACCTTCCTTCGGGCAGAATACCAATCATTGTCATCAACTTCAATATTACAAGAATTTTAGATATTAACCATAGATAAGTTAGTTTGTGTGGAAGGTGGAAGTTTACCAAAGGTGTATATTTTATGTCGTCCTTACTCAGCTTTGCACTTATTTCGACCTCCTTCTTACCAT
>JAGDQP010011816.1:0-52014 GCA_022664845.1 Lepisma saccharinum
GTTCAGAAGATCGAAACTGAAAACGTCGACAGTTCAGAAGATCGACACGTTGAAAAGTGTCGTTCTGTGTTGAAAGCTAATCTTTAAGTAAGAAAGCTGAAAAGTGTTGAAAAGTTTAATTTTTATATTCTGTTTCTAAATTCGCATTTGTATTTTATTTAATAAGATCTAAGAAATCCATTATAAGAAATGTTCGCCTATTTATTATACGCAAGGGGAAAGATTTAATAAATAATATTCCTCGTATCATAAATCAGCTGGTTCATATTTCTAAACTAAACCTAAGCTAAATTAACATGGTGTTTCCGTAAGATATGTACTATTTTGGATATATAAGGTATCGTTTTATTTAATTCAACCAGTAATTAGGTTAAACTAAACTAAAGAATACGAAATATTTGTTTGGAGGTATTTCGCATGTGGTTCTTTGGAAAGTACAGAGCTGAATAGAAAAGCGTCTCCTCACATCAATGTCGCCCTTGTAGTCATGTTCAAGACTCTCACATAAGAAAATTTACTTATTTTTCGAAGCTTCAAAAGTGCAGTGGTGCTTTTTTGAGTTTGGATTATTGAGCATAAATGTGACTTATATGTTAGATGCTTTTGTGCAGCGTCTGGATTTAAATATAATTGATGGTGTAGGTTGATTAGTCTCTAGTTCATATTTGTTTCTTACAACGTCAGTACTGACATCATCTTGAACAAAAGGCAAGGACTAGTAGGATATCTTACTACTGTTACCATTTATATTTTGATGCACTGTATTAAATTGAATGAATCGATAAACTCTGTGTTATAGCAAAAGTAATCGTATCCGTAAGCTGGTTGAGAATCTCTGTCCCACTGAACTGTTCCAAACTTCGGGGGCGGGGGCGGAGGGGTGATTTGAAATATATTTAGATAAGTTAACTACTTACTGATCATCCGAGATTTCAGCATTTAATATGATCAATCACTATCATTAGAAAATATGTATCAATCACACACATTTTGTTGGTCGAAGAAAATTCTAAAAGAAAAAGTCGGTTCAGAGAAGCACAACATGTACCGTTGAGGAATGAATTCTTTATGTGAACTTCAGTAATCAAAAATGCATTTGAAAACGTCCTTAACCTTTTAACAAATTTGAGACTTCATTCATTAAATTTTACTTTACCATTATGAATAGTTTGATGACTACAAATAGTGCAAAATATCAAAGTATATTGGGACTCCTTGCCCCGCGCGCGCAAGGTCTCCATGGATGAGTTGAGCAGCCGGACTAATATGATGACATCACCAGCGTTGGAAGCTTACGCGCCGCAGCCTGTCTTTCTCATGGGCAGAGCCGGCTCGAGGGGTATTCGAACTGTTCCCCTGAACAGAGCGCCAAAATTTTGGGGACGCCAAACATTTCGGGCACGAGTGTATCGAAACGGTAGTATTAAATTACTATTGATGAGGGCACATCATAAATTTGAAACATAGCGCCCATTGACTTAAGGCCGGCTCTGCTCGTGGGCCACGCACTTGCGCGATATGACGTCATCTAGACCAGTGGTTCTCAACCTTTTAAGCCTAGTGACCCCTTGCGTGAATGCCATTGTTCTGAGCGTCCCCGTCCTTTAACCAACCCACCAATGCATAAGGCTGAATGTAAGGCTTGGACGAAGCATAAAAAAGGCTTCAATCGGCGTTGAAGTGCAATGAAGTGAAACTTTCAAATACAAGGGCCATATCAGAAGAGTAAACCTTCACCCCGTACATGTTGAACGGTTTTATTATAATGAGGGGGCCGAACCATAAGTAAGTTTATTTTGCAATTTCTAAAGAAAGATAATCCCACCTTACAGTTTTATTTTGTTTCTTTTGAGTTACTGTAAACGGGTCTTTCAGGGCCAGTCCTAAAATGTCCTGATTACTAACTGCCAGATAAGATAACGGAATGATACAACCGAGCCCTGTGAGTAATGCGTTATTTTGTGTAAAAGTGATCGGTCCTATCGTGACCAGATAGTATCATCGTGTTATCTTATCTGGCAGTTAGTAATCAGGAAGATATCAGGACATTGTAGAACTGGGCCTTAGAGGATTGTTTGGAGACAAGAAGGGATGTTGGCTCGTGAGATATGATTTCGTTCAGCTCACTTCACGGTTTTCTAATATTAATACTTGTAGCATTTTTAAGTGCAGGGGTGTCAATCCAATTTTTTGTACCAGAAATAACTCTATTTACGTAAATAAACCTTACTTTAACTACCTTGAAGTCAGAAATTTAATGGAACCAGCCAAGGATCTTACTTTTCTTCAAACACAAATTCCTTTCGTTGCAGCATCCTACAGATTTCTGACTTGAAGTTTGATTTGTTTACTCTCGTAATGGTAAAATAAGCCTACTTACGATGCGATGAATAGTACTTACATAAAATACTACAAATTTAGATTCAAGGATGTTCCAGTCGCAACCGGCTCGTGTTGATTGCTGTAACAATATCAAATATCATATCTGAAACAAAGGTACCGGAGTCTACTCTACTTGAGTCTCTAGACTGTTGTATCTTTGCGTTGATAAGAACGGAACTGTTACAATATAAATAGTGACAAAATGGAATTGCTTCTGTCACAGTTGCAGTAACTGCGACTATGTCGGTGATTTGACTGTCGGCATAGTGAACAGCCGATCTATTGATCATGTCGGTGTCTTTAAAGCTGTCGATGTAGCGAAAGTGTGGGCGTCTGTATTTTGAATTTCGATGATTTAACAGACATCCCACCCACCCATACACCGATATTCAATATACCTTATATGTCAGTTGGCATTCATATTACCGACACCGACTACCATAACATCGACAACGGGACAACTTCTTGATTTGTCTTCGTTTTGAGTTTGAGGTTCTGACCTGTCGAGGTTTTGAGTTTCGTTGTTCTGATCTGTCGACGTTTTAAACTTGTCGATGTTCCGTTGTCGATGTTCTGATTGTCGGTGTTTGATTGTCGACGTTTTAATAGACGTCGTTTAAATAGATTGAGATTGCTCTTATAAGGAGAACCAAGACGCTTTCCCCACAAAAGCTTTCAATATAATTTATGGCGACCCATTGTTAATTCGATATCATCGTTTGCCTCTTTTCTGTATTTTTTGAGTGCGACACCCTCCATCTGATTTACTTCATTCCTTGAATTTCGATTGTAGGTCTTTTATGAGTTTGTATCGTCACCATAGCTTCATCCTCCGAACGAAAAGATTAGTAATACTTTTGTAACATCGGTTAAATTTTTGTCAAGCATACCGCTTATAGCAAAATGTAAATACATAGTAGGGGAAGAATGAGAAAAAATATATTTCGTAGCTCTATTCATTATTTAACAGTTGATACTGCTTGATATGCATACACGTCAACTTTTTCTCCTTTTCTTCACGCAGACTCAATTGAGGACGGGCGTGTGTTTATAAAATTAAAAATACCATCTTCCGCCAAGTCTTATTTTCCCGCCCTATTCGTTAAATATTCATTACTTTAATTCTGCCTCTGACATAATCTTACTACACTAAATATGAGCTATTTATAAAGAAATTTTCTAGCATTTAATCTAACTTTCGTCTTAAAATAATAGTCAAAATCAGTTCAAGCTCCGTAGGTCTTAGCATTACCTATATGTCAAATTTTTATCAAATGAGAACGAGTTGGAAAAGGGTTCATAATAAAATCACTAATGAGTAGACAAAAATTTTATATGACTTAAAAGTGCTAAATCTGTACCCAACATAGAACAAAAATCAGGAAACCATATGGCTAAATATCTCGTATAGACTAGATTTGTAAGTTCAAAAGTCTATCTATTAGTTCCTAGAAAGTTGGTGGCACATTTAAGGCGTTTTGTAAAATTATGGCAATTACGATTAGAAAAACAAATAGCATTGTCGTAGGAAAATATCTTTAAAAAAGAATAAAAAATCTGTAAGTCTTGTTTAGAATGGAACTATTCTTGTGCTGTGTTCTAAATGAGTTCTGAAATTTTATTAACTTTGAAAAAATAATTATGTAGCCGTAACTGGATTGCGTGAATATTAAGCTGTTAAGCTGAATCCTATACTTGGAAAATAGTTAATGAGTGACCTGTATTACTAGAGTAAAAATTGCTACCTGCTCATTGAGGTTACTTTTTTGAGATTACTGCGGAATTCCACTAACTTGAACTTGGAAATCTGACATTCTCTAGTGGATTCGAACATTTCTTTAGACGAAATATATGGTAAAGCCACTAGACATTACGCACAATTAAAAAATAAATCTATAAACGTCTTTTTAACGGAAACGTCTCAATAATTACACAATAGATCCTGTATTAACCACGATTACATGTTAGTAATATTTTATATAAGTCAGTATATGCTGAATGATAATGATTTTTCAAACCGCTTAATTTGCCCCAACTCTCTTACTAGGGTAGGGAAGATTATGCACATGGGTAGGAGAGAATGCGCATGTGAATAATATGCAATAGTACGTACCAAATAGAAACTACTTGTTGTTATCCAAAACATTATAAACTGTGGTATTACGAAAAGTAATTATCTAAAGCAGTCTGAACATTCTTATTAAATGGTACGTTTCATAGTCTTGGTAATGTTTGTAAAGTATATTAAAACAACCGTAACTGGACAGAGGAAAATAATTTTATGGTCTTCATACAGTGTATTCCTCCGTCAATTAGCGGACCAGGACCATTTATACATAACTTTGCTCAAACTCTCCTCTCATTGTATTAAGTGAATGTACTGTGGCAACTCTCGTACTTGACGCTTGCGCCAACTATCTTCATTAGGAAGGAGAGATTACGTACAACATTGCTTGGGTGCCAATTTTAAGAATGACCACAAACTGCGTACAGCACTAGTTCTAACCAAAGAACTAGCTCAGATACAACTTGATTTATAATTATTTTACTGTAAAATATTTCCTGTGAAAATATACACAATATTTATGAAAATGTAGGCAATTAAATTGTGTTGTAAATGCATAATATGGATGATATGTTTCAGTGACCCCCTTCTAACAACAAGGAATTTAACTTACGAGTCTGCCAATAACGTATTAACTCGTCCTTCACTGCAACACGTTAGTTCAATTCCTTCCCGTCCTTCCAGGAACAGAACAATCTCTCCTACCGCGCAAACTCTCCCGGCTTTACGATAGTTTTTATTCCATAATATACTTTTCTATCGTTAATCTTCATGTTCATGAAAACGATTTCTCCACACGATTGAGGTGAGGCAGTGCAAGGCAAGAAACATTGCCATTACTTTGTAGACAAAATATTCATTAGTAAGTTATCCGTCATCTGTGATCTAAAGCCACCAACACGCTTTTGGTCATTTTTCGCATAATGTTTACATTGCTTGAAAGGCAAATAAAATGTAGAAAAATAGATGTAGCTATTTTCATATGTATCACCCCAGCAACGGTCTGCTGTGATAGAAATATTTTGTCAAACTTGAGTGGAGCTACTTCAGTTTTCGAAGTCCATACATTCCTATTACAAGGCGAGAATGTCAAATGTAACTCACGCTAATTTCTAGCATTTCCCTCTTTGTTCACATTGCAGATCTAAAACAATAGAAATAATATTGGAATGTTCCACGTGCTGGAGCAACAGTCATCTCATACTCACAGCGTAAACATTGTAGTAGTGTGAGTGCTACAAATAAAAAATATATGTAGAACAAGTTATGCAATGTAAATAAACAGTGCAATGTAAACAAGCAGATGAGGACACCAATTTCATAAGGTAATCAACACAAGGAGTCACAATAATTAAAGGAGGCGCTTGGATGACCACACCAAGGAAGTTTATAAAACCCCAATGGAACCTTATAAATTTTCACTTGCCTGGGTGATCACCTCTCTCCTCTACCTTCTCCCTGGTACGCAGTTAGAATTCGGGCTGATACAGTCCTTCTAACCCTACATACACAGTTAGCAGTCGGGCTGGTGTGTTCTTCCTAACCTGCATACAGCTGTCGGTCTGGTACGACACCCTTCCTACACACACAGTTAGCTGTCGGGCTGATGTGCTACCTAACTCTACCTTGTGCACAGTTAGCTGTCGGGCTGGTGCGACACATATCCTAGCTCTCTTCTACGAAGCATATCGCCCAAGAAGAAGAAGCCATAAAGAGTTATTCAATAATTTATCAATTACTGTAAAATACCCTAGTACGGGATGCTGTTTTTATTAACTTTATGGACTTACATTCATTTTGTAATAAAATTGCTGATGGGCAAAAGACACAAATCCCGTGTATGTATTTGACTCTACCTAAAGGTCACGCTGAAAACAGCAGAGTGTTATGTGGCGGATTGCGCCGTTTCCACTAATTAAGTGCAAGATTATAAGTGAAAAATAATTAAAAAGCCTAAAGTGTGCCAAAGCCAAAAGGCCAGTAAATAGTGGTAAATAACGGGACTAAACTAAAATCGGACTTGTCAAGTGATTTCTTTGATACTAAAGGCAATTCATTAGTAACTTACTAATGAATATTTTATAGTTATGAACTATAAAATATATCTTGCCCCGATAGGAAAATAGGATAAAAGTTATTTAATGCCAGTAATTACTAGCTCAGACAGTAGGGTAGGAAATCTGGATTCTGAAATTGAAATCGAGATAATTTACCAAGGCGATATAATGGCGACTAATACATCTTTTCATTTGCCACATTTAACTAAGTTTTCCGATCGTATGAACGAGTACCGGGATAGTTTTTTATGCTATTTGAACACATGGCAACACTGCAATCATGGGATGATAGTAAAAAGAAACAGGTCTTACCGATGTATTTGCAGAATACCGGTTTGGATATGGTATTTCAACATCAATCTTTAATGGCCGAGATGACATACAATCAGTTGAAAGATAAATTAATGAGCCTTATCAGATCTAATATTCCACACTATAAACGGAAATGGAAATTAATTTTATACAGCAAGGACAGGATGAACCCATCGATGCATACTTCATCAGGAAACTAAGGGCTATTAGGCATAATGTTCAAGAAGCTAGTTAAGAGGAGAAAATCCATTTTTCTCAGTCTTGGATTACAACGCCATTTTTTAAAGAACATCGCTCTAGAAGCACATACTTCAGAAGGGATTTTCAGAACTCCTCCACGCCTTAGAAATATCAAACGAATTACTCAAGAGGAGAGAATTTGTAGAAAAATCACAAGCATTATATAGATCAACAAGCCCAACCTATTACAAATTCCATAACACAAAATCCTATAAACCAAAATTTTACAACTTTGAGTCAACAAATACCAAATTTTCAACCTCAAAGTAATCAAATTCTTAATATCCAAAACAACGAACATTTATCTAGTCAAAATCCTAGTTATTTGCATCCTGCCTAACAGAAACAATCAATCAATCAAAATCCTAATGTTCAACATCCTTTGATAGTGTCTATACATAAGCGAACACCTTACTATTCAGCTTATAAACTTCTAGCAATGAATAGTCTTGTAATTAGAGACCAAGCGCCTATTGCTATCATCGATACTGTTCCCCAAAGTAAACCTATAGGAAAATTTCTTTACAGCCTAATGTCACCTAAGGACCTTATGGACCCAGATAAACCCTTTATATATGAAAATCCTCAACCAGAACCTAACCAAAATATACAAAATCCTTAAAATTCAATAAATAATTAACCCCAAAATTTGGCTGATTTATTTCTTATGATTGGGGAAAGCAGCACCAATCAGAAATCTCATTACAAGAATAATAATAAGCAAAACGATAACAAGTATAACAACGAGAAAAATGGCAACTATAAAAAGCAACAATAATGACAATGGATATAAGTCAGGAAACAACAATGGTAATGTCACCGTTTGTGCCATTCCTGGCACAAAGATAAGAATAATTAGGAATCGTGAAACGAGTAAACCTGCCCCGGTAGCCGGAAATTAAGTCAGGCCCGAGGGAAGATATAAAAAGTTGGAGACCGCTCATCAGAAGACCAAAGGACCTGTCTCACCATATGTTACAAAAGTGAAGGCTCATCAGAAGACCTCCATCACGTACAAAGGAAGGAAATAGCCAAGCAAATAAAGGCCCAACAACAACTGTATCCATTTCCAATATATATATATATATATATTCTAGTCAAGAAATTTCAACAGAACCTAAAGAAGGAGTTCCTTATGATACAGAAAAAATAAATCCACGATAAAGATCAAAGTACAAGATAATATACTACCAGCAATTATCGATACCGCTTTATCGGTAAGTCTTTGGGCTAACTGTAAATTAACCCAAAGAAATGTGAATTAATGCCTTTTGAAACACGTTTTAGAGGAATTAAAAATAAATTGATCAAATTAAACCATATAGCACTCATAAAATTTAGAATTGGAAACACAACATATTCGCATTAATTCAGGATAATAGATCTAAATTACTTTAATACTATTATGGCCAACATATTCTAAAAAGACTGGAGATCAAAATTCATTTCGTTAAAATATAATTTATTTTTACAAAAAGGCCAAACACTCTGAAATATCTTTTCAAGAAAGCGGAAAAATTACGTTTCAGAGTCAGTAATAAATTTGATAAAACAACAAGAGTCAGCAGATGTATATGTTACGAAGAAAATAACGACCTCTGCAAAATCATATTTCTTCCTACATGTTGAACTAAAAGAAAAGCAGCTATCAGCTTTCTTTTACATACGGATATTGCAGACATTGCGAGATAGACATGGTCTTGTAGATTTAATAATAAAAATGCCTAGTAATGAACGTAATATTCTCGTACGAAATGCAACTTCTACAAACATACATTCGAGAAGGGTGTAAGCCATAGTGTTGTTTCCGCCCATACAATTCATTTTATCTTTATCTTAAAAGCATACATTTAGGTAAAAATTCAAGAGTGGCGTATATTGAAGAAAAAATTAGAGGTTAATGCTCTTAACATAAAACAAGAAGTGGAAGATGACCTGAATGATATTTATCGATATGGATCTCGTAAGGAAATCGGTGAACGTATCAGATACACTGTAAAAAGATCCACATATCATTATTCGATATCAACCCAAAACTACATCAAGATATGAAGGACAATTTCGAAATTTTTGTATTCCTATCGAGACAAATTCTCATAGAGTAGCTCAGACATAGGAAAATTCCATGGGTATGTGCATCGCCTTTAGATAGATATGTCGGCAACATTTCACCGGAGATCTGGACTGGTCCCATTTAGCGTTCGGAAACTGGTGGATTTTCAAATACAGGAAATTATCATAGCAAAAATTATTAAAGAAACATCTACAAGTGAATTTTCTTCGCCGTTGCTTATTGTGAAGAAACCTAATACACAGTAGTTTTATATAGTGTTATTACTCATCGAATGCAACAAGTTTACTAAGCACTTATCTATTCCTTTCCAGTCCACCGAAGATATTATATCCTGTATTAACAGAAAATCTCTGATCAGTACGATTGATTTATCGTCGAGCTTTCACCAGATTCAGCTCCATCCACAGAGTTTGTAATATATGTGTTTTGAGGTACCCCATACTAGAAAAAGCTATGAATTTTGCGGTTGTACTATGGGTGCGTCAACGTTTAGTCAAGTGTTGTCCATAGTAACCAGGATGATGATAGAGGTACTACTAGATACAATAATTTCATTCGCTGATGATTTGGTTATTAGTAACCATACAGCTGACCAACAATTGCAGCATTTAAAGTCACTGCTACGTAGATTAAGACATCATGACTTCAGAGCTTCACCACGAAATACCCATATCATGTTTTCTGAACTACAAGTTCTTGGCTTCAAAATATCCGGTAGTACTATATATATATATATATATCACCAAAAATAGCCAGAAAAATTAAGAACCTTGAACATCCTGAGACAAAAACACAACTTACGAGTTTTCTCAGAATTTGCAGTTTTGTAAGGAACCACGTAAGGGAATACACATTGAACATTGAACCTTTTCAGCAACTCCTCATGAAAGGAAAAGAGTTCAAATGGACTCCCGTGTTAAATGACCTTTTCGAGCAATTAAATATTGATATTTGATTTGATTCTAGTCTCTCACATTTGACGAAACGTAAGAAATTAGTGTCTATGCAGACGCCTCCAGTATTCAAACTGGAGCCATCCTCGCGTGCTTGAATCCTGCTACTAAAGAAGAAAAATTGTTTCATACTGTAGTCGCAGAGTATCAAAATCAGAGAAGCAAGCTATCACCTGCTTCGTGAACTTTATTCAATACTTTACACCTGTCGCAAATTTCGATACCACCTTTTGAATAGGATATTCGAAATTTTTACGGACTCGCGTTGCTCAGTTAATTTACAAACTGCTCCAATAAAATTAGGAATTTACACGCTTTCGCTTGTTCTTATTCGATTACATATTTCAAGTCGAACATAAACAGGGAATTTGTCAACCTGCATACATATTCTCGTGACTAGAACAGCGAGCACTCATGAAAAAAGGAGGAAATTGAGGAAAAAGAGGAAAAAATATTAAACGAACAAGCTGCCAATAGAAAAAAACAACAAATTTTGATCAAAATTCTGAAAAAAACCTTGGCTTTTCAATCAAATGCTTAAGATAAGAATCATTGAATTCAAAAGATTTTCATAATTACAAACACCCAAATAAGCACAAAGGACGGACCCATACTCTTCTGATATTATTGATGCATTATTTGGCATTGAACTAGTGAAAAATCAGCCTTACAAGCTCCAAAATTATACTGTCTGGAAAATGGCATTCTTTACAGAATGCAGAAATTAATGGCCAGATACCTCTTTTATGTATCCCTGAAAGAATAGTGGACCAATGGTTTGATAACATACACTGTAATTCTACTAGTGGCCACTCTGGTTTTAATAAACTCTACAGAATGGCATTACAAAAGTATTATATGCATCAAATGAAAACATTTTTGACATACAAGGTTCGCATGTCAACCTTTTGGCAGACTCAAAAAAACAACCACGAAAACGACAAGCCGGATTACTTGAACAATCAATAGGCAAGATATCTGAGGAGAAAATCTACGATAGTCTCGGACCAATTCCATTAGGAAACACTAGGAAATCTATCAATGTGGGAATTGAATACGCGACTCAATTCATGGTAGCAAAGATTGCTGATAATATATTACTGAAACTGTTACTGATATTTTGAAAAATCACCTAATACTCTTTCTCGGCGCTCCGAAATCTGTGACTGTAGATTCTCACCCAGTTCGCAAGAGTGAAACAGTCAAACAGTAGGGAAAAGTATAGCTATGAGATGAAATATAGCCCATCACACTCAGACAGTTGCTCAGAATTGGCTAAAGTCTCCATACAGAATTTGCAACAAATTCTCAAATTGTACACGCAATACATGAACTTGTGACCTCTTTAACTACCAAAAGTCGTTTCTCCGTACAACTCTTCAATACAAACAAATTTGAAAGAGTTGCCTCATATCATGTTGAAAGGTTACGTACCTCGAACAATGGCGGACTGTAGCCTAAGAGTCACACCCCACACACAAGTACCAAGAGTGAAACTTTTTCAAATAAGAAAGAAAGCTGTGGAAAACTTAAGCATTTCTTAAAACAGAAAAATCTATAATGCAGCATACTCACAGACTGATTATCCAATAGGATCACAAGACAGTTCAATTCCCAAGACGCATCAAAGGTAAACCAGAGGCATGACCTAGCTCATTCGAAGGCCCAGCGACAGTTGTAGCAAGGATTTATTCCAATTTAAACAGATTGAAAATGCCTTCTCATTGCCGACAAACATAACAATTTATAACGGTAGACCGACTGAAGCCGTTTCAGATTGGGCAAAAGCTTTGAAGTTTTTTCAAAAAAACTCACGATATAAGTTTGGAATTTGAGAGAAAAGAAGAAAAATGATTTCGAAGCGCATCATTAATGTAAAATATCCAGTTCAAACGACAGTGGACAGTAACTAGTCATGTTCACCATTAGATAGCATACGTATGGGAAGTCAACAGAAGCGCTAACTGATGGCACCTTTCACTACTTCTAGTAGGAAATATTTTATATTATCACAGGCACCAATATACATGAATATTTTTTTTTAATAATGGGTAAAAATGAGAGTAAAACAAAAACAGAAAATAATAATAATATTTTTTCTTTTACTTAACATTTACTGTACTGTAAATGAAACTAATCTCTTGCAGTTTTCTAGACGAGTTTTTACAAATTCCACAAGTGCCTCGTCGTTGTTTGTTAAAACTGTAAGGTATGAGTCGGCCATCCGACATAGTTGCATAAACAGGTTGGATTTCTCCACGACACTGAACAAGATGTATCGGAAGCCTTTCACTATTCTTTTTCTATTAAAAGAATCAATATCTCGTTCGATAAGAGAAAATTCGATTATCTTAACTTAATCCTTATCAAGTGCAACCTGAATGATGAACTTAACAACAATAACTAAGCTTGTTATTTAAACAAGAGGATAGAAATTATAACTCAGCATTTTTATTTTTTATTCAGCAGAACTTTACACCCCAAAACCTTGACCGACAATGCGATCTTCAAGAATGTTATTGTGCTTTGCATTACTTCTATGTCATGGAGCAACAACACTTGTCTTCAAGCAATTTGTAATTTCTATTGGGAAAATTGAAGCATTAATACATTATGAAGACACCGAGCTCATTCCTTATTGGCTGCACATCGACTTTACTTTGGTCCACCTCGAAAATACCTCCGGCTCAAGTTACAAATGATTGATCAAAATATTACATGAAAGAGAGCAACAATTTGTTAAGAAGATTTCACAAGTGATTCCGTGTGACTTTAAAACAGGATCTGTTAAAATAGCAAAAAATATACTTTTCATCCCCAGCCGCTATCACTAGCCTTCCGATGGGCAGAATTTCTCTCTATGAAACACATACATTAAAACAAGCAGTGAACCAATTACAACAGCAAAACCTATATCTTAATGACAAAATCCAGAGAATGAAGGAAAGTAACTATCAGCTAACGCATATCGTTTCGAATATAACAATTGCGGCCTAGAAAGTAATTTCTCAAATGCACAGTGAAATCCTTCAGTTGCTCTGTACTTCGGCATTAAAGAACAATCTTTAATAATGTTACTGAATTTCCAAATTTTTGAACAACATTTTGATAACGTACTTCATAGTATTTTGCAAAACATGGTAAATGACGTTTTAGTTAAACCTTCATTGGCCCAGGGAAATCATAGCAAATGATCTTACACTTAGGGATCCTTTAGTGTTTAAAGATCTCGGAATTTTCTATTAAAGTTCGAAAAGTTTTCTTTTATCATTCGACCCGAGTCTGGCTAACCTTGATATCATAATTGAAACACCCGTTATCAAAAGATCTAACTACACATACTTTACAAAGTTTTAAATAAAGGTTTTTTTGTCTCAAACGACACATCTTGAAGTGGATTTTGCAATTAAAACGAATTCAACAATTTTTGAAATCGACCTTTCCTTATCCCAACGGCACCAGATGTTTACTGTATGTGAAATACAGGAGGAAGCTAAAACACAAAAAAACTGACTATCTATACGATTAAATATTCAGAAATACTTCTCAAAATTGCCAGATTAGACAACGTCTATCAACAAAAGATGAATACTATATATATGCCTCAACCAGACTTCATATAGCAACGAGAAAAGAAGTTAAAATCGTACGTCAGTAAAAGTAAGTATCTATTAGACAAGATCAGAATGGTTTCCAAACGTATTATTTTAAATACCAGGAATTTGAAAAAAATTACAACAGATAATTTAAATTTACCAACTAGGCAAACGACAGATTTGGAGTTCGAATATATAAATTTCAACGAAACGTTATCTCTGAACTTTACTTTAAACTTACGAACTTTGCAAAAATCAATGAATTCTCTACAAACATTAATGGATCATGAGAAAAACAATTCACCTAGTAAATCCTCCGAAATACATATTCATGTCCTATTACCGTTGTCAACAATGGTAATACTACGAGTAATTTTACTACTAGTTTTGTTCTTAATAATAGCTATTATTTATGCTATACATAAATCGTCTAAACAAGTCGCAAACCTAATAAAAACGCCCATTACTTATCCAGAGACAACGCCTGTACTAGAAACTATGATCGTGTTCATCATACTGACCATATTAATAACAATATTCATTGTGTCAAATTAACAAGACAGTAATGAGAACGAGTGAAATTATCACGAACAAAATATTACTTGACAAAATTATAGACCTTCCTAGTGGAACCAACAACCGGAATGCGGATAATGTACATAAGTTCCCAACTACAATACAACCGGACACTAACGTGGAAAGTCCAGAAACACCGACAACGATTAGTGACCTAATATATAAGTATTAAATAAACGAGTACATCTCACTACCTTGAGGATAATGATGTAGACTAAGACTGAATCTGCTTGCATTAGTGAGAATACCAATACACGTACCTTAATGAAATAGTGTTAATCCAAATATAGTGCAGTGATTATATCTAGCTAATAAGTATATATATTTTCCAAGTGAAAATTGTAAAGTTTAATGTGATAGTTGTAAAGTTTAAAGTGAAAATTACTACGACAGTGAAAAAGTGAAAATATAGTTCTCCAAATACTTTGTCTAACTATATTTAAAAACGACGGGGAAATATGTAATGTTCCTCGTGCTTGAGCACGAGTCGCTTCATACTCGCAGCGTAAACATTGTAGTAATGTGAGTATTACGAATATGTGTAGAACAAGTTATGCAATGTAAGTAAACAGTGCAATGTAAACAAGCAGACGACGACACCAGTTTCATAAGGGAATCAACAGAATTAGTCACAATCATCGAAGGAGGAGCTTAGATGACCACTCCAAAGAAGGTTTATAAAACTCCGATGGAACATGATAAAAAACACTTGCCTGGGTGATCACCTCTCTCTTCTACCTTTTCCCTCGTACACAGTTAGAAGTTGGGCTACTACACTCCCTCTAACCCTGTACACACAGTTAGCTGTCGGGCTTGTGTGCTACCTAACTCTACCTTGTGCACAGTTAGCTGTCGGGCTGGCACATCTTTAGACACACAGTTAGCAGTCAGACTGGTGTCTTCCTTTCGCACACAGTTAGCTGTCAGGCTGGGGCGACACCTATCCTAGCTCTCTTTACGAGAACATCATCCGGGAAGAAGAAGTCATAAAGAGTTATTCCATAACTCATCAATTACTGTTACCCTGGTACGGGACGCTCTTTTTATTAACTTTATGGACTTATATATTTATTTTGTAATAAAATTGCTGATGGGCAAAAGCCACCAATCCCGTGTATCTATTTCACTCTACCTAAACGTCACGCTGAAAACAGCAGAACATGACGATATTATATAAATATACGAAGATGGTATGATAATGGGAAGTTCCATATTATTTACTTACGGAAACAAAATCTCGTTTCTTAATATCAAAATGGGAACAAACTTATTTGATCATTTTTTTCCACACTTAGTTGAGATTGGTATCTTCGAATGTAGGGCTTTATTAAATTTCGGGCAGACGACTTATCCCACTGTGATAGAACTCAGAACCAAAGAAGTTGCTCAGTATGTCTATCGCCTCTCCGAAAGTTCGAAACTGACATTCCTCCAGATTGCATGAATTGAACAAATGCTAACCGAAGATGTAATGTCAAGGAGGGACACATTAGTGTGTAGTGGTGACCTTAGCAACATCTGTCTTAGCTTCATCCTGTAACAGAACGTCACACCTTGCGTTTCAGTAGCACTGGATCCACGGTTTTCTACGGCCTATCGTATTCATGCAGTGGTTGCTTTGGTTGTGTGGCAGGGTATTATGCCAAACATTCCTGACCGCCACGAGCAATATCGTAAAGAATCCACTCTCAGTGAAGTTCAACACTGCCAGTAAACGGATCCTTTCTCTGACGAGAACATAGGCATATGCTCGCATCAGTTTCTGAATCGCAGTCAATCCATCTGGTACCCCACTTTAGAACGCTTCCCAAGCTCATGGATGTGTTGTCGAATGATTTCCGGAATTGAATGCTTCACATGTTAAGCTCTTATCGTCCTAAATAGCCCTCAATGTATATGGCTTGTGGACGTCTTGTGTTCTAGGGGGATTTATAGCAGTCCTTAAATTTGCTCAGACACAGTTGTATTGTCTGCGCATTTGTCACTCCCCTAGCAAGTTGCTAGCATATTTTCTTCCTGCTACACTAGCTTGCACTCCCAAATTATACTCGTATAGCATACAGGATCGTATAAAGCTGTTTGCGATGTCCATGATTAATAGTTTTCTTCTACTGATGTTCCCGATTAACTGTGGTGTGCACTATAAGCTGACTACAAGAGGAAACACCTACTAACACGTTACTCTCTGATCTCTATCAAATCTAAATTAACGGCGTGGACAACGCGTGAAGTTCGATGACATGAAATTCCGCCAAACGTTATTGGCTCTCTAAATACAAGAAAAGTGTTAAGTATTCATGGGAAATATAAAACTTGTACCTAATGATGATAACATATGAACTCTCAAAATATTTATCCATGTATTAATTTAAATGTTTGTTCTTTAATAATCATGTATTGAGTTTGTAACAAGTCTTGTTACAATATTCAATTCACGGCCGGGTAGCCGTGCGGTCCACGGCGGTAGGCCAACGACTGGAAGGTCCCGGGTACGAGTCCCGGCAGGGGCATCAGGCATGGGTGTGGATTTTAGTGGCCAAAGGGCGAATCGTGACGGGCCGAAGTACAATGTTACTAGACTGGACAATATAAAAGTAAAGTTTGCCAAAAATATTTTACTATTTACTGTAATTTACTGATATACTTACTAGCTTCATTGCATTAATATTGGCCTCAATTGTATTAACGATTGGTGAACTTCATATGCTTTACAATCTGGCACCTGTATAGTGGCTTTGAAAATTATAATGTTAATTTTATTATACTAAAAATTAGTATGGAAGTATTACCAACCTTAAGTATTTTTCTTTCCTAGACTGTTGGTAGAAAAAAGTCAGGGCAGTCCAGGTTGGTGTGAAAGTCTCTTGGCAAGTTTGCTCCAAAGTGGCGGAATAGAAATAACATTTATGGAGCAAAAAGAGATACGGTCATCGTCACTGATATTTCCTGATCAAGTCTTTCTTCTTCGACACACTCCTTCATGTGTGTCTGAGGAACTTCCATCATTAATAAAGGCTGTATTTTTCCAAGATGAAGAGGAAGATGTGGTACAAGAGATATGTTCTCTCTCTCTAACGTTGCAGAACTCGCGTTCCAGAGATCAGGTAACCAAATATTTTAATTCAATATATATTATTTCTTGTTACAACGACTTTGTATATTTCCAATTGCTACCATACACAAGGTGTTTCTGTAAAGGAAATAATATCTAACTCTTTCGTACCAGAGCTGGAGCCGGTCACTCGGTAATTTGGGTTAAGATTACGACCTAGTCATCGGATCTATGCTTGAACCCGGCCTGACCTGGAGGCTAAAACATGGTTTTAAACTCTTTTCTTATTATACACAAATGGATATTAATAGTGTTTCTTTCAGCGATGACCTAGAACGGGAGTATATAGAAAACCTTCCTTTAACATCACATTTTAACATGGGGAAAATAGGAGTATGGCAACTACCTCCAGCTAGTTTTCGTTATTGGAAAATACACTCACTTCCGGCTGTCTCAAATTTTGGAACTAGATATAGTTACTTTTTGTAACCAGATGTAGCTACTTTATATTCTCTTTTACGACCTTGTTTTTTAAGAGTATAAAATAGCAATATTTTGGCAGTTAGGAACCATTAGGCCAACAATATCTAGGAAACGGCTCAAAATATCAAAAAAATAAATAAAAAATCTCCCCTTATAAACTCCTTATCGTTTATCATCTAAGTAAATCTAAAGTTTCGTCATGATCCAATAAAAATTTTGGCAGTTAGGAACCATTGGGCGCCAATAGTTCGGAAACGGCTCAAAATATCAGAAAAATAAACTAAGAAATCTCCCCTTATAAACTCCTTGTCGTTTATCATCCTAATCTACCTAAATCCAGTTTGGTCATGATCCAATAAAAATTTTGGCAGTTAGGAACCATTAGGCGCCAATATCTCGGAAACGGCTTAAAATATCGAAAAAGTAAATAAAAAATCTCCCCTTATAAACACCTTGTAGTTTCTCATCATAATCTACCTAATTTCGAAGTTTCATCAAGATTCGATCAAAAAAATTGGTAATAGGACCACATTAAACCCAATATCTTCAACATAACTAGAAAATAATATATTGAAAAAAACCTTCTTGATTAATATCGTCATTATTATTATTACGAACTACTCGATTATTATTCACCATTTTAGAGGTGTTGCTCTTAACTATCCGTCCTCCCCCGTCATTTACTGGCGTCTAAAATTTATAACTATGAAAGAATCACACTTTACCATATTTAGAGCTTGAGAGCTATATAGAATTATATAACTTTAGTATTAAAACATGAAGTGGGATAATGGAAAAAATATTTTTTTAGATTTGGCAGCACTGAGTTATCAATGCAAGACGTAGCAGTCACTTTTGACATTTGTGGAATTATATTGACCTAATTTGTTTAGAGTAAATATATTATGGAATCGTCATCTGATTTTAATGGTAGAGGAGCTGTAAACCATGTGGAATTATCATCACTTATAACATAAAATTCGACAGTATTATACACGGTGTCTGTGATTTGCAGTGTAAATTCATCAAATAAAAATTCACGAGCTTCTTCTAGCGCTCTAGTTGCTTTTCTGTAATATTTGTGCAGCGTTGTTAATTGTTGATTAATGTCATCAGGTTTTATAGACTGAGACATATATGAAATTATTAAAATTTACTGTTTCAGCCGGGAGAATTGCGTTTGTTGATTTAGAAGCAGCAATATTATACACAATATACTGTTGTATTGCTTCTACACAGTCTAATAAAGTATGTCTCATCGCTGGGAGGTAATATTTATATGCTACCCCAATATCATATGGTTCAAAATTCTCAGTGTGTATATTGGATCATAAACTTCTCGGATGATGTACACACATTTTGAATTTTAGATAGAACTAATATTAAGAACTGCAAAAAAACTTTAAAAGTCAACAAAAATAATGCAAGGTGTGAAATTGAAGGATTTAATAATGTAATATCCTTTTTACTTGCGGAAACTGCACTCAGTCTCTAAGAAAATACGTTTATTAAATAACTAAAAAACTTCTATTAAAATTGTTCTACTACTCTTTCATTCTTTACGTCATATATATATATGAGCTATAAGTATCACAGTGCAAACGGTATTTTCAGGAGCTGCTTCTTCAAAAATCCATTATAATTTTAATTTTCGTTCTTTCGTTAATAACAACTTCTTTTCGTTTATTTGTGTTAATAACATACATTGGACGATTTTCTATAAACTTTTTGGAGAATAAAACATATCGGAATTTTTCTGTGTTACACGTTTAAAAGCGCTATAACTATCATACATTTTAAGATAATCTGCTTTTGTAATATCCAGGTTTAAGTTTTCAGAAGGGAAGATTTCGTTACGAGCATTTTTCAAATAGATATTCTTAATCTTACATACATCAAACTTACAAGCATCTTACTCCATCACGATTAGTTTGAAAAAGAACTACTACAAAATTAGGCATACCGAACTGCAGTGAATTAAGCTGTGTTGTTGCATCAAATTCGAGAAAAAAACCTGAAACATGCCGTTGAAAAATTTGATACGTGAGAAATTCAATTGGTATTTGAGGTTGTCGAAGTATATCTGCTTTTGATTCCATTGAATAATTTTTCTCGTATTCGATATTTGGCATTCTGAGTTCCATTGAAGTAATCACTAATTTAGCAGGATGAGGTAACGTAGCATCATCTAAAGTACCATCTGCTTTTTTTGTTTTCAGCTATAAAATAAAACATCATTATTTGCACTTCTTTTAAATGTTATTCGAAGTCAACTTTCCACATAATTTCCTTATAATCACTAAAGAAACCAAGCAGTAAACGTAGTGGAAACAACACTGTATTTTCCTTCCGTTAAAGTTTCGCATCAGTAATTAATCCACCCGACTTAAAATATTCAAGCTCTGACTTGGACAATCGACATGTGGCAATAGCAGTTGATGTTTTTCCTGGATAATCAGTTCTATCAATAACAGTACCATGTTTGGGTACCTGTACCTGCGAAAACAAATGTGGAACAAAATTATCTATTAACTTAATATTTGACCCCGGTGTAAAAGTTCCTCCAGCATCTCTTGGAATGACTTCATATTTGATGTATAAATCACCGTAGTGTGGGTGCACAAATCAATCTCCGGAACTGATGTCAAATTCAATGTCTTTATTTGCTTCATTCAAGTTATTAAATGTACGACGATTTAGTGGGAAAGATTAATACTCATAGCTTTCAATAAATGCCATCTTCAGTCATATTATACTATGCTTTTAATTTTACGGTCATTTTTGCTATAAAAAATTGTCATTTTAATCATGAGAATTGCATTTATTTTGCACCACGAAAACTAATTTGTTCATGCAATTCATTACTAACACTTATTTCAATGGAACGTATATGACTCTCTTGCATCAAATAAAATAATGGATATTGAGGCTCATAAGCAATTGGTTCTAAAAATTCCGTCAATGGTTTAAATGTTGCTACAATATTCGTTTCCTTGTGTTTATATTCACCGTCTGCTATAATCGTACCTATTGCTAAATTTCAGTGTATATTAACTGTTTCAATACTTAAGAACTTTGGAAGAAATTGACCTATATGAGTCTCTTCTGGCTTAAGATCTGTATTATTCTTAAAACCTAATAACTTACCAACAGTTTCCACATTAGAATTGTTTGCAAATGGTGTAACTTCCATGCGATATGCCACATGATTTTAATTTAGAAGCACTTCTTTTGGTAGTTTTTTCTAATGTTGACGCATTATGTTGACCCGGTGGTATATTATGTTTCGATCCTTTATAAAAGTAGGTTTTGCAATTTTTGTTACATTTGGTATTGGGTATTTGGTATTAGGTATCAGTGTATTTTCAAAGTGGAATTTTGATTATCAATTTCTTTATGAAGATTCAGTCGAAGCTTTGGTCCCCGATAAGTGCAACACAATAATTTTCTTTTTCAAATAAAAAGACTATATAATATACCATTTTTATGCATTATTCATTATGTAATCAAGTTTCAATCTGTCAATAGCATGACGAAAACTATAACCGTCAGATAAAAACTTTAGTAGTTTAAGACATAAATGACCGCAAATTATATAATTAAAATGTAAATTCCATCAGCATTATATTCAGTTATTGAGTTAGTAGAATTTAAATATTCAATCAAAGACTTGGGAGGTACTCCACCAAATGAATCGAATATACAGGCTATTATTATCAATCGAAAGTTATTATCAAACCAATAAAATATCCAGTGAGTTCCAGTATTAATTGATTGATCTAAGTTAACAACAGCACATTCTTGTTTTGACGGTGGTGTAACTGGTAAATTATCACTCATATACACACCTTTAAGGTTTTTTATATTCAATTCTTTAGCTATACGTTCGATATCATAATTGACGAACGCTTTCTTTTTACTCTGTTTAAGTCCTCCAGGAGGTTTTTCTTTATTTGTTTTAAGATCCTTACTTTTAGCTAAAACTGATAATTCCATAACTTCATTGTGGCGCTTTTGTTCTTCTAACTCTTCCTGATTTTCTTTGCATCGATTTCTTCCTTAGCTATAGCTCCTGAACCACCTGGAAGACTACCAACAGCTCCCAACGCAGCAAGTATCGCAGGAATTGTAAATATGAAAGCACCTGTTTTCGGTTGATTACGTAGTTCCTTTAACTGCGCTAAAGTTAATGTTAAACCCATAATATACACCTTTTATAAGCATTTTTGTTTCTTCGCAAGTTGTGCTTTATTTTAAAATATTGTTAAAATTGTATGACTTTAATTTCTGTGCCGGAATTTTGAAATTTTACACCTTTTGCTTTCATTATATAAAAATACTATATTATGATCATCAATTTTGAATTGAATTTATTTGACAACTACGGCTCTGGCCGCTACGCTGCGTTTTGACTAAGTCTAAGAAGAAAAAATGCAGCAATCTATAAACCCAATCCCATTTTTCGTTTTGTATTCATTTCTATTGCTACTCCCAATGAAGCCAATTTTTCACTTAAACCTGCATGTTTGCTAACAACTCTTTCAAGAGCTTTAAACTCTAAGTTCTGATCAGCTCTATGTCTAACTGACAGATCTTTAAAGTTCTTATAGGCAACATCATGCTCTGGACATGCTTGATCTAATCTATTTACCCCTCGATCACCTTCCGCTAATCTTTCATCTAAACGTGTACTAGGACCACAAAATTCATAGCCAGGGAGGTGAATTTCAAAGGGTAAATATCGTTCATTAAACCTTTCCCTTCAATAGTTTGCCAAAATTTTGGTGGAAGAATATAAATTATCTTTATGAGGTAACCTAAACCCTTTGGATTCGAAACAATACAATTGGATAAACGAGACGAAATCAAATCCATTATAAGCACTTTCTCATTATAAAAATTCTTATTTCCTGCTGCTTCTTCACCTGTTATAACTAATAATCTATCTACTAACTTTCTTACATCATCCACCCAAATAAACTGTTGAGGTATATATGTGTATTTGTTTTCCTTGCTTCCTTTCTTTAATCCCTCACCTTTAGTTTTCAGTTCAAACCAAATATATTTGATTAATGTCTTGTACTTATCGCTGGAGCTTCATTTCACTCTATTTTGTGATGTATCATGATTATGATATAAAGCATTTGTCATCTTTAAAATGTTCCTATAAGTTTCATAATCTTCATCAGTGAAACCTACCGGTTGCTTACGACTTATTAACTCCCATAAACCTGCTGTTCCTTTAATTTTTTCATAGAGTGGAGCTCATGGATCATGTGCAATCTTACTCTCACTATAAATAATTAAATTATCATTATCAAAGAAAACATTTTAACTTCCACAGCACTACTCCATCTTTATCAATGGAATATAACCCAAACACTTAACCTTTTTCTGACCTATTAGTACTTAAATATTGACTTGCTAATGGATCTTATTGAATTTCTTTCTCTTCAACATCTTTCGTTTCCTTAGTCTCTGGCAATGCCTTAGCCGAAGGAAATAACCGTTTTACATATGAGGTTTCTAACGGTGTTGTTGGATAGTTATTTATATTCTGTTGTGCTACAGGTTTAAGTTCTATAATTAGATTCCTGTTGTCATCGGTTACTCCTTTAATTTCTTGTCCTAATCTTTCAATCGCCTCAATCAATTGTATCTCTTGACGTTTTTGCTTTTCATAATAGCTACGGTGACTCTCTTTCCATTCTGGAAAACGTTTCGCTAAGATATTTTGTAATTCAATATTATTAGATTTTCGTTTTGACATTATTAAAAAGTCTATGTTATATCAACTTTGAAAAAAGTAACGTACGTACATCATTTAATTATAAAACGTTAAAACCTTAAATGACATAAAACGATCACTCGATTATAAAGAAATTATCGATTTTGTTTCGATACTTTCCATTGTTCGACTTTCTCGTCATATCGATTGTTATAAAGCCATAAGGTTCCTTCCATGCAATAGAACAAGATACTTAAATTTATAAAATGACATATCATCAACAACAAACTCACTATAAATATGCTTTAAATTCGTGTTATCTTCACTAAATATAAATAAGAAATTTGCATTATCTCTAATAAGTAGTTTCAAATTTTCCAATATGTTTGTGCTAAGTAAAAATAATCCATTCATTTATATCCACCCTCTGTGAAGCAATTCCGTACCTCATTCTGATCCTCTATTATAGTCATCAAATATAATAACAGACAGTTGCTCGCAATCTTACTTTATAACAGAAAGTTTTAATGTAATCAACTGATAATGAAATCTTTCTTGTATATCATTATAAATGTATTGCAGTTGTTGATACTTGGGTTGTTCTAAGCTCTTAGAAAATACGTATAAGTGTCTAAAATTACAGTCAAACCAATTTGGAGCTAGAATGAAATTATCAATAAATAATTTTGTTTTTCAGCAACCTGATGGGCGTATTATTTAGTAACGAATGTTATTAGCAAGATGTTCACCATTCAACTTATCATAATCATTATTTAGCGAAAGTCATTTCTTAACACTTCATATTTTAAACTATTGATATTATAGCTTTGAGATCGATCCAAGAATTATGGTCTGAAGATAAACCTAACCATTTAACATACGCCTTACTTTTAGTTCTAGATATAACCTTCTCAATTTAGTATACATGAGGGTATATACATTAGTATACATCGGGCTTTCATCAGTTCTTGCTCATAAAAACGACCCTTAATAATCTCATTGCGCTCATCTTTTAAGTGATATGTAGATAAACAGTAGCTATTTGAAAAATTTCTGTGCTCCAATGGTGTGTGAAGCCTCTTTCATCCATATTTTTAAACGTACTAATTCGAACATAATCTCCTACAATATATTTCGCCTTCGAGGATAATGTATACCTCTTCCTATAGACTGTTGAAATTATTTTTTGTCGGTTTCTTTCTTCAATGCATCAATACGTTTCATTTTTAATGTGCTATGTTTTGTATTATTATACGTCTTTATTAGTGCTTGTAATATATTGAGCCATTTGTAATTACCTTGCAGTGTGAATAGCTTCCACATAAAATTATGTAACGTTTTTTTAAAACGTTCAACAGTACTAGCCTTTTTATCACTGTATGAAGAGTAATGAGTAATACCCTTTTGCTTCATTAATTTAGTAAACTCATTATTATGAAATTCGCTGCCGCGATCTGTTTGCAAATACTTTGGTGCTTGTTGCGTCGGTTTGGGTATTGAATCAAACGCTCGTGTAACTTCATTCCCTGTTTTATTTTTAACTGGTACAGCCCATGCATACTTGCTAAAGGTGTCAATAATTGTTAGAAGATAAGAATATCCCCTATTTAGTTAAGCCTTTCAAGTTTCCAGAGTTCATTTCAACTAAATCTGCTTGCCATAAATCATGTATACTCTTGGTTACAACAGGTATTCGTTTATAATTTCATCTCGCAGGCTTGTGAAGTTCTTTCCTAATTTGTAATATCATTATTCATTCTATTGAGAATTAATTTCAATTTAAAACACATTTTATCGAAAACTAATTTAAGACCGTGAAATCAATTGAGCATTAAAGATTAAATCAATAGATATTGGATATTCACCAGGCTAAAATTTATCTGATTGAACTACAAGCACATCACCTTCTACAAAACCAAACTCATCAAGTACAATTTCATCTTCAGATGGTGCATCTGGGACTCTACTACCTTCATGTTTTCCTAATGATAAATTACTATACTTTTGTCCACCGCTCGCTGAATATATATTGACAATAGGAAACTCTTTATTCTTTTTATTAATTCAGTGAAAACCAATAATTTTTAGCTTAGCTAGAAAGGTATTTCCAAATAGGGTGTATTCATATTAAAGAGATATATTTTACTACTAACAATGCCACGCGTGAAGCCGCGTTATTTATTAGGTATTGAATAGGTTTTAAAGAACTGAACACTAGGTAAATTATGTATTGATGTTAACAATTCATTAGATTTAGCGTATATAGCCCTATACACATCACTTTTTAACTTATATCCTAAGTCTTTTAGCTTTGCGAGTATATCATTCTTTATTTTATCGTTATTAGAATTAAAGTCTGTTATCGATATGAAATTTTAATACTATCTTGCACCTCCCAAAGTTGAGTCACTTTCAAAATAGCATTAGAGCAATTGATGCTTCTACATTACGAAAGTCATTAATGTCAGCATATTTTTAGAAAAGGTATTAAGAGTATTCGTCACAGAGGCATATTTCGTTTCTAGATCACTAATTTGTTTCTGAATATCAGCAATGAGAGTGTTATGTGTTAGTGTAGTATCTATCCTCTAAACTTTTCAAGTTATCGTTTAACCCACTAACTATTTCATTAATAGCATGAACAGAAATAATTTTTTAATGTTCTTGAATTGCTTCTTTAACTTCATTTTTGAACGCTCGTCAACACTTCTTGTATACCAAAAAGGTCTTCTAACGTTGGAAGGAATGATATACTAGTTTCGTAATTGAATCTTAATATTATCTATCATTTCAGGGAGGGTCTCTGTTGTTTCGATTACAGTTTGAATATTACTAATTGTCTTTTTAATTAAATCTACTTCTTGCGATGTTGGGAGGGTATTAATAGTTTCTTGAAGAGCAGTTAATTTTGTTTTCATTTCATTTTGATTTTGATTTGTAGCTAAATCCTTCAGAGACTTAAGAATACTCCCGATATCTGATTGTTTCGGTGCGTTCTTTTGTATTTCAAGTAATTCACCTTTGAACAGTACTTACAACATGCTGAAGATTAATTAAATCTGTAAGAAAATTGAAAACCTCTAATTTCTTATTTACATTTGCAAGTGCTTTCTGTAAACTACTTACTTCAGTGAGAAAGTTATTCACAACAGTCCGTAGATTCTTTAGTTCAATTTGAATATTCGAGAGTTCTGAAATGTTATTAATTATTGTTTCAAACTCAACAAGCTTTCTACTAATTTCTGATACATCACTATAAACAGGTAGGTTGGTTAGATTGTCACGAAGTTTATTTGACTCATCAGTAATAGTTTCAAGTTCATTTTGTAGAGTTGTAATACCTTCTTGCATTTTTGAATATCTTCTTCCGACGGATTATTTTGAAGAGCATTTTCTAATGTATTCACAGCTGTTTGAAGACTATTAAATGAATTTTGTAACGCCGTAAGCTTTTATTCAAATTGTTGTTTAAATCTTGAGCAGCATTGTTTGTAATGAATAGATTCTTTATTAATTTTATTTCATTTTGAATTCTTGTTATAATATTTTGAACTTCAGTTAAATCATTTTTATTTACCAGCTGTGAATACATAAGAATAACACTTTTCAACTCATTATCAAGCTTTTGAAGTAGATCTAGTATATGTTCCTGCGGGTCTGTAATTTAGTTTTCAATATTTGAAGACTATATTTCGTAGTGCATTGATTTCACCCTTTATTACTTTAATCCTTTGATCCAGTACTTTTAATTGATTTTCATTAATATCAGAAGTTGCATCCGATAATGTTTCGCGCTCATGCGACTTATATCGCGGGTATTTGAATAGATCAGTAGGCATAATAAAATAATAATAATAAATTATATTAAAATAAAAATGTATTGTAAATAAAGTAAGTTTCTACTTTGCACTTGGTTATGAATCAAAAATAAAACATATCAAATAGAGACAGACTTTACAAATTTACTTAGTATAATCTTGAGAAACGTTGCCTAATATATAAAAAATATTTAAAAACTCTATAAACATGAATTAACCACGTATTACTCGAATATTTAGATAATAATATTAAAACAGTGTACAAAGTATAACTGTAAACAAACAATAATTAACATAAAATAGAAGAACTAATTTATAATTAACCTGCAATTACTTGCCAATCAATACAAGAAATTAATTAAAATATAATCTTATGAGCAAAATAAAAAAAGGTTTAATAACATGCAGTGTGTGATTTATTAATATTCAGAAAAAACATAATACTTATTATCCAAAATAAATAATACAAAACTTACTAACTATTTAGTATTTTCCTCGAAGTGATGCAACTCTTATGATGAGAAAATTAATTAAGTATAATTATAAAATGCAAAAATATGAAACCGACATCCAAAAAATGAAAAAATCACCTATAATCTAAACATTATATTATGTCTCATAACTGTTCATATGTTGAGGGTTGTGAACAAATATTAAAAACTATTTCTCCCTCATCGGAAACAATGTTTCGGTGACCCCATGGTAGCGTATGAATTTTGCAATGAAGAATCTTGCGTTTGTCATAGTAAGAATCTAAAACTATTTCTTCTTGTTTTATCGTGTGAAGCGTATGTTTACGAGATTAGGTTTGACATTGATCTTCCGTTAATGCCTCATTAGAAAATAAGGAATATATAAAATCATCAAAAGTAATTTCTTTTTTGATAATATTTTTCTTCACATCCTTAACTCTTTTTCTTTCTTTATTCTCTGCCGTATTCATCGCATACACTTTCGATCGTAAACTTACAAATTCCTGAACAGCAATCCCTTCCAGCTCATCTTTCATCTTGCGTGGCATTTTCTCGTGAACTAATGGAATATTATATCGATTATTTTCTGGGTAATTCGATGTATCAAAGTGCTCAATCATAATCTTCATAAAAATTTGACCAATAATATAATAAACTAAAGAGTCCGTGTCAGTGTAAGCAAGCTTAAGGTTGTTTCCATATCGCGGCTTCATCACATCATAATAAAATTCATACATTGCTAAATTAGACATATCTAAAATCATGCCTCCAATATATATAGGTTTGTTTAATTTGACGAATTTTCATAACGTGCAAATAAAACGAAATTTTCGGAATGTGTCATCCATGACTTAAACTGTGACATGGCAATGAGCTTCGCGGCTTTCCTTTTTTCGGAAACGAGTCTTACATCAGTACATTTTCCATGGTTTTCCCAAACACGCTGTTGTTAAGATGTTTGTAGAAGTCTTTTTCAAAATTAGTTGTTCCTTTTGTGTGGAGCTCAGTGTTTAAAATCTATGTAAGGTTTAAGGCACTTCCATTGGGAAAACCATAGAATTCTATGAACCTTTACGAATTTAACCCTTAAGTGATATAAAATTTCAGGAGCCTAAAATGTACGACATAATTTCGTTTTGGATTTAATGCTAGTAGCAAGTTCGGTTGTTTTCCATTAGGAGGTGTTACATTCTCAGGGGATAGGGGATAATCCACGTGATCATCATGCAAGCTCTGGGGATAATCTAAATCCACCTCCGCCAAGAAACCTCGTTCGTCTTCATCAGGGTAATTTAAAATTTTGTTTGAGTCCCAATTTTCTGGTGTCCGTTCCCAGGAGAAATTTCCATAGGGAAGAGGCATACTCATAGCATAACCATACAAATTATTCGCACCAAGGTACTTAGAGAACGAGGTTTCCTTTTGGGGATTGAATTTTTGCCGAGAAACTCATTGTTAGCCTTTAGATACCTTAAGCTACGCTGTGATACACCACCACGAATGTATTTTTCAATAAAGAGGTGTATATTAATATCCGAAAATAACTGCAATTCTACTTTAGACTTACAGAGCATAACCTTCCAAGATAGGCCTGGGGAGGTGTAGGGAAAAGCTGGGTCGATTTCATAGGAGTGGATATATGTGTTGCGAAAATTTTCTAGAAAGTCTGCTGTTAGTAACACATCTGTTTTCAAATAATAATCATGAAAATCTGCAAACGTTTCGCATTCTATCATTTCCGGTACTTGCCGATCAAAATTGTACTCTTCATTACTGCATACGCTACCCTTAAGTTTATTATTGAATGCTTCTTGTTCTGGTAGTTTTTTCATAAAATATTGAGGGCTCTGTAAAATAATCGTAGGGTAAAATATCCTTCCTACGACTTAATTCGAATTTCATATTATCAGGGAAATATTGGTGAGTTTATTTTAGCTCCCTCGGCTTAAGTTTTTAATTAATTCCTCAAGGGACTAGGGTAAGAAATGGTACAAATCTAGAAAGAGTAATTCAATTTTTCAACCATTATCGAGACGGAACCACTTTGAAATTGCAATAAATATTTCCTCACTTTCGGCAAGAGCTTTTATGTCCCCCGGAATACATCCTAATTCCTTCACGAAGAGATGAGCGTCATACGTAGATAACCCATGCATGAAGCAGGACACAAACATTTGTTTTTTTACTTGTTGTTACTGCAAGGAGGATTGAGGTAAGTTCATGTTAAATGTGCGTGGTGATAGACTTTTGGATTATTTTCATCTATTTTTTTGCGCAGATAGGACATTCTTCTGGTTGTTCATAGTCAGAGATTTGCTCTGCGGTTAAGGGGTTCATTAATAAATCCTGATCTAACCTAGCAACAATATATTCCAACTCCCTCTTCATGTTTTTAACAAATGTTGTGCCGGATTATTACTGCCTCTGTATAACTGGAGTTCTGTGCGGGTATTATCAGACCAGCATGTTTTATAGCAATAACTTGCTAATATATGCTCTTGAATATTTTTTGATTTTTGTCCACGACTTTTATTAACAGGCTGTAAAGAACTTTCGAAATCTGCGACAACAATAACAGCTGGTTTTAAAAATGAAGAGTATGTTTTAAATTTGATTACAGAATCAGGGGAAGGCATAATAATGCGTGTTGGTTCATTTTCGCGACACAAAGTTTTATGTTCACTTATTTTTTATTCAGTGTTAAAGTGAGAAAGACATATTTTACAAAAATGATACTGATATGGATTACGAGTAACTTCGCTTCTTACTAAACTTGAGAAGTCTTTTATTAAGCAGTAACGAGTTATTGTTGGTGTTGTTGTTGCTGATGTTGTCGCCGCTGTTGATGTTATTTCACTTTTGTAAACAGTAAGTCCCTTTTATCTACTTTCATCTACTGCTGATGTGAAAAGTGAACACTTTTTCATTTTTGGCATCTATCCCTTACACATTAACAGAAATCGGTGCGTTCAGAAACATTTCATAATAGTATTTCTCAAACCTAGACACGCCATGTAAACCCACTGGAAAACTGATATTATTATTTTTAAAAATAGGCAATAGATCATTCACATACGGCTCATAGTGAGAAACTCGGTTCTTTCGAATCAACAGGATGAAGTTTACTTATGATAGAATAAAGAAAACATTTTTGGTTATAATTCCTAATGTTTAAAACAGCATGTTTTTTTCTTAATAAACTCGGGGAGTTCAATGTAACTAGATGCTGCTATGGGGTTAAAGATGTTGAATTCACTTCAAGCTTATGATGAGGAGTAGAGCATAAAGACCACCCTGAACCTTTAACAGTCCTCTCTTCCTGATTCGCTAATAATTTATAAAATATTTCGCTTATTTTATCTTCTAGAGTAGAAGATTTCATAAACAGCTTATTTCCACCATGCACTCAGAAACTTTGTATTTCTCCACCCGTTTAATAAAATCTGCGGTGAGAATAAAATTAATTTTCAGATGTCTATCACTTTCACTTGCTTGCGTTAAAAAAATGTAAACTCTCCTCCTATAGAATTAAGAAAAAATTGCGTATCTCCACCGTTGTTATTATAGGCCAGTTCATAGTCCTCTAATGTATGATTCAAAGCAGTTTTCACCGGTTCATACAAATGTTTATTTCTCATATGTCGATCAAAATGTTTTTTAGTAATTTCTTCCTCGCACACTACACATGTTAATTTTACTTTTTCGGTAGGTAATGTTTCTTCTTCAATATCGCATTGAAGAAGGGGGTGTTTACGTGTAATATGTCTAGCTATATTCCTTTTTAATATGGATTCATAACAATGTTTGCGGATATTTTTTTATTTTTTTCTGGAAGGAAAACTAATTATAACTCAATTTTTTCTGATGAAAAACTATTTATAATCTCATTTTTTTTTGGGGGGGAATCTATTTATAACACAAATTTCGTTTCTTTCTTTTTTTCACTAAATTTCATTAAAACACTCAATACTTAAATATTCTTAAATTGCACACACGAAAAGTAGTTATTTTGTATTAAAAATATAGTGGAAGAAATAATAGATTTATAGTTCAAAGTAAATTCTTCACTTTTACAGTAACGAACTTTATTCCAGTTTCCATTTCTTTATCTAACGGAAGTTATTCACGAAAAAATCCGCAGTCTCAGTGTAAATTATGTATTTTGGAATAATTTCGGTTTTTATAACTAATATTAATAAACTGATCTTGTTACGTTCCAACACAGAATAAATACGTGGTTTCAATGATCACTGGCATTCGAACTTAAGAGAACTTTGGGGTGTGCGGGGGAACACTATGAGAACAGAAAAGGGATGAGGAAAGTCACTCTTTCGCAATTCAGTTCACTTTACGAAATTAGAACACCTCAGAATCCCCACACTATCTCGTTTAATATCATTATTTATAACCAAGAAAATAAGAAATTTTGAAGTTCTAATGTTCACACATAAGACAGCATGGTTAGAATCACAGCTTACCCGAAGAACTTGCTTTTTAGAATTTGAAGACAAAATAGCGGAAACATACATCCGATGATTAATATAAGCTGGCATGACACGATGCTAAATATTTATGGATATTCTTTTAAACTACTTCCGCTGTTAGGTTTCAATCCTTTCTGCTGCGAGTAATCAAAATAATTTTTCCCTCACTCGATTAATTTAGCTAGCGTATCTGTGTGTGTTTTACTACTGATTATGTTTGATAACTTATGCAGCTCAAAAGAGAAAGGAGAGACGTAATAATAATTCGCACTTGGCGTGATAATAACATTGTTATAAACGTCCGTCATCAGTCATACAATAAGCAACTTTCGTTTTTTCAAAGAGATATTTTTTCATAAAAACAAAAATGTAGGCGATAGATGAAAATTCTGAACTTCAAGCATCAGCTTTATGTATGTAGTTAAGAGAGAAATATTTTTTCAGATATAAATAAATAGCAGAATTTTAACCCAGAAAAAGTTGATCGAGGCAGTAACAAGTTCATGGGTGCAGTAATAAGTGACATCACTTTCAATTACTAATAATTAGAGTTATGTATAAATAGGAAGAAAAAGTAGCAAACATGTCTTAGGTTAAATGAATCATTCCGACATTCACCTAATGCACACCGATAGCAGGCGACACATGTGAATGCTCTCGCGCGTAGCTATAAAATAAGTTAAGAGCGATGCCAGTAAATGGCGGGGAGGGCGGGTAGTTAAGAGCAACACCTCTAAAATGGTGAATAATAATCTCGTAGTTCGTAATAATAATAATGATGACGGTAATAATCAAGTACTTTTTTCAATATATATTTTTGAGTTATTTTGAAGATATTGGATTTAGTGTGGTCCTATTGCCAATTCTTTTCATCACATCTTTATGAAACTTTGAAATTAGGTAGATTATGATGAGAAACGACAAGGGTTTTATAAGGGGAGATTTTTCGATTTATCTTTTCGATATTTTCAGCCGTTTTCCAGATATTAACACCTAATGGTTCCTAACTGCCAATATTTTTATCGGATCATCACCAAACTTCAAAATTTGGTAGATTATGATGAGAAACGACAAGGAGCTAATAAGGGAAGATTTTTCTATTTATTTTTCGACATTTTGAGCCGTTTCCAATATATTGTTGGCCTAATGGTTCCTAACTGCCAAAATTTTGCTATTTATACGGTTAAAACCATGTCGTAAAAGAGAATAAAAAGTAACTACATCTGGTTACAAAAAGTAACTATATCTAGTTCCAAAATTTGAGTAAAATGTGCCTAATTTGAGACCAAGTGCCATCACCCTACTACAATAATTAGGAGTGACACCGACAGATGGCCTAATAATCAAGTAGTTCAAACTATCGCCGGTAGATGGCAGTAATAGCGCTAGCCGGAAATGAGTGTATTTTCCATTTAAGAAAACTAGCCGGAAGTACGGGCATAGTCTTATCTTCCCCATGTTAAAATGCGGCGTTAAAACATTTTCTATGTACTAACGGGGGTGTTCATTCTAACCAAAAGAACAAATTTATGATGCGATGAGTTTCTAACAATCGTAATAACATGTGAATATTATCTCATATCGCTGAAAAAAATATTCTCCGAGGTGTAGAAGTAACTCCCCCTCGGAAAGGCTACTCTGAAAGAATTAGCGAACTCATAAATGAAAATAATTTTATTTGAGTCGCAAGTAAAGACCAGGGCAAATCGACTCAAGACAAGGTCCCTAGATCAAGATTAGCTCACTGCGTTAATTGGAAACAATTTGATCTTCGGTTCGCGGATCACAAAGTCCAAGGCCATTTGGGTAAAAATCGGGTTACCTAATAAGTTAAGTCAAGACCGGATTACCGAGTCATTCGGGTCAAGACAGAGTGATCGAGACATTTGGGTCAAGTTTTCGACTGAGCTGCCAAAAGTGTCCCGGTATTATCTCTATATTTTAATCACAATATGCAGATATATTTAAACGTATCCGTATAAAATGCAGCGCCATGAATTGAACACAATCAGGGAGTAAGACGTTCAATTGAAGAGTGAAGAGTATTCCATATAAACAGAATGGATACAGCTAGACCGCAACTGGGACATCCAGGTTCATATCCCGGTCGCTGCAAAGATCAACTTTTGTGTATTTTTTAATTTTTAATTCGATTATATCGGATCCGATTACGTGTCTTAGCCTTTTATTTGTAGTAAAACAGCAAGTAATAACTCAAGGAACATACAAATTGAACTAAACCTTACATGTATTCCAATATAATATTTTAAGTTGCGCCACACATAAAAAAGGAACTGAATTCATATCTTAAAAGAAAATTACAGCTTGTGATAGTGTGTAACGTAATTAATCAGCTACTACTGGTATGCGTCTCAATTTATTTACTTGTCAAACGGCAGTGAGGTTCCTTCGAGGGAATACGCTTTCCGTATTACGTTGGAAATCAGCCGATGTGAATACTGAATATCAAATCAACATTAAGTTCTCGGGAAAACTTTAAAAATTTCCAACAAAAACATTCAAAACTGTATAGTATCTCCAAAACACGTGTATTGAAATAGAAGAGATGGCTCTGGAAAAAGAGAGAAGGTGTAGAAAACAATAATCGTGAAGATCGTCCCCGTACCTCTTCTAGCGACGTAAACATTCCCGACAGGTGTAAGATGATAACAAACGACCAAGGTAGAACTTTGGTGCAATAGCTAAATTAGTTAAGCAGGACAATGTAAATGTTCAGTGAGTACTTAAAAAAGAATTGAACATGACGAACAAGGTAATATTTATGAGCAGTTTTTGGTCAATAAATTCATTCGTGTGCTTGCACACCAACTCTACCCGCCAAATCTGTTTCCTTGTGGCGTTTTATTGTCCACAACAATCAAATCAATTTTTAAAGTAATCATTTTAATGGCTGGCCTATTCATATCTTCCGGAGAGGACTGCTTCGTGGGTTTCCAAGAACAAGGTTAACAAAGAACATATAATAGTAACGTGGAACAGTCTTTATATCAAACGGACGCGCCTCAGACGGTAGTGCGTTAGTCTGATAAGTACGGGATGTATATACTAACGATACCGGAAGTCCAGGGGAAGGTCAAGATAATTTGACAGAGTAAATACACTTCCATTACGATGGAACTCCACATAATTCATAATTAAGAACTCTGCACAGGGGTACTCTACACAACAAAAAAGAGAGAAAAAAAAACGAGAAAAGTGAAATTGAACCAGTTCCGAGAAAGGAAGTATTTCTGGTAAGAAAACAAGCGGTTCAGACAGTTGCGTACACAGCAAAGCAGATATTTTTATCTAGTAGAAAGACTAAGTAAAGTGCTATGCACAAAAGAGAACAAACAAATAAAAAGAAAAAAATAAAGTATTTCGTCAAAGTTATTTCGTGTCAACAGATGAGAGTGAAGTGTGTGTATGGTGAACAACTGTGTGTATGGATTTGACTTAACTGCTCATGTCGGAAAGGAGGCCACAACTTTGAAACAAATACACTTCTTTACAGAACTAAGTGGAAAACGAAACGACGTATGGCAAAGAGGGAAGACAAAGTTTAAAGGTAAGCAAGAAAGTTCTGTCGCTTTTTCACCCACCACCTTTGGACATCGATATGTCACCTAAGACGTATCTGGAAGATCAAAAATAGTCCCCATCAGCATCGATGACCTTCTGCCAACGTTCTGGAAGGCCATGGATTCCATCGCGGTAGAACTTGGTGGGCCGTGAAGCGAAGAAGGTATCAAGTGCATTTTGCACCTCTACTAGAGATTTGAAATAAGGTGATTGTCCAAGGAATGAAACAGGTGAAAATCGGACGGTGCAGTGTCCGGGGAGTATGGCGAATGCAATAGTGTTTCTCATCCAAGGCGTAGAATGGTGTCCCGGGTCATCCTAGCCACGTGGGGCTCTGTGTTGTCCTGTAACAGGAGGACCCCTTTGCGATTCAGAAGTGCTGGCTGGCTCCATAGTTTTGAGTAATTCTTGAACACGGCTCAACTGCTGACAGTACACAGTTGCATTGATGCCCTGACCAGCTGGTAGCAGTTCCCGATGCACGATACCGCGAGCAGTGCACCACTCACACAGGAGGACCTTCATCTGATGCAGTGCTGTTTTCGGCTGTTTTGGAACCAGTTCATGGGATTCTAACCAATGATGACGGCGCCGTGGAGTTTCGTACAGGAACCACTTCTCATCACATGTCAACACCCTGTCCAGAAATGGCTCCTTCCTCAGACGAGACAGCAAAACAACACAGGTGTATGCTCGCGTTTCCTTCTGGCCTGGAGTCAAATCATGTGGGACCCATAGACCCAACTTGTAGTGCTTCCCAAGTTGATGGAGGTGCTTCCGAATGGTTTCTCCACTCACACTGAATTGTAGTCACAGTTCCTCACATGTCTGGCCACTGTTCGCCTCAATTGCTGTCTGAAGATCTTCATTTGGTACCTGTGTTGGTCTTCCTGCACGTGGTGCGTTTTCGAGTGCTTCGTCCGTCCTTAAACTTGGTAAACCACCGCTGCACTGTCCGCGTAGTCACGACAGAAGGCCTGGCATATCTTCCGGCCCGCTGCAGCTGCGTTTGACCCCAGTTTGAACTCGTACAGCATACACGCCCTTATGATGCTCTGTGGAGGTCCCATGTTCACTGTGTCCTTCCACACGTTCACGGTGTAACTGAACTGCCACAACCAGGTAGTATGTTGGCTATAGCCACACCAACAACTGACCTTCGTCTGAACTCCATTCGCATTCAACTCACGGTGTGAGGGCCAATTGAACACAGACCTCCACAAAAAGCGACAAAACTTTCTTGGTACCCTTTATAAATATATGTGCAATTTACTTGAAAAGTGTTACTCATGGAAAAAGAAAGTAAGGCATCATCAATATTCAATATATGCTGAGTACTCAAAACCATCGAGAACATCTACAAGTTTATCAAATGATATGCAACAATTAAAGATTACATATACTGATATCTTGAGAGAAATTCACTATTATATCTTGCCACTATGAAAACTTGTACAGACAAGACCAGAACACAAAAACCAAATAAAGTAGAATACTGTCAAAGTTTGGTGCTAGTTTTGTCCAATTTTGTACCACCAATAAAAAGTTTCGTACCGCGTGCATTTTCTAGTATTGGATTCAAAGTTCGTACCCAAGATATTGGCTAAATTCAAATTAACAAAATTTACTCGGAAATGAATGTCAATGTTTTGTACTAGTTTTGTACAATTTTGTGACACTAATAATATATTTTGCACCACGTCCATGAACCAATAATGAACAATTTTAAGTGGGGGATCACCAATAAATGTTTTGTACCAAGTTCATTAGGCAGTAATGGACGATTCAAAGTTCGAGACACAAGAAAATGGTAGAAGTCTAATTAATGAAATTAACTCTGAAAGAATGACAAAGTTCTGTACTAGTTTTGCACCATTTTGTACCAAAGCAAGAAGTTTTTTACCACGTCTATCAGTCGGTAGTGGACGGTTCAAAGTTGGAAACACAAAATAATTCTTGAATTCTATTTTTTTTTTTTTAAATGTTCCGAAGAGAATACCAAAGCTTGCACTAATTTTCTTCAACTTTGTTCAGTAACTTACAATAATAAATGGAGGTTCGATTCATAAGTAATATTTTGCTGTATGCCTAATAGTTAGACAACTAACCTGACAGTACAAATATGCGCCAATACATGGAGTGTCAGGATATTCCTCCATTGGAAGCAAGTAATAAGGAGTAGGTGAGCAGTAGTGTTATACGAACAAATCGCTCGAAAATATACATGGTGCTTTGCATCCATGCGATGGTATTTACATGCGTTACATGGGCGTGAACGCAGCGAACGTTGCGTGCGTTACTTGATTTTCTTTTAACACCTTTCTAAGTATGTGTAAGAATTTTTTAGGTTGACTTTTTACATAAACGATTATTACATCCAATGATAGCCACTTACCCTAAATTTTATTAGGTTGGCCTTTTATGTACACGGTACCTGCGTCATTATTTTAAAGAGTCTATACAACAAATGATGGCAGGGGATGATAATACATGAAATTGATATTTCATTAATTGAACATTTTAAATTACCTACGGTGAAAGTAATTTTTCAATTTGATTTCCAACCGCATGCGCCGATCAAAGTTACACTCATAGTGTCAGACGCACAACTTAACATGTACAACATCGATTTGTCTTAAACGTGAACACAATTGTTAGTCGATTGACCTTTATATGAAGATACAAACTTTTCTGAACGACTAACGTGAAAACTTGAATTTTATTCTGTAGAGAAATTCACTTTACTGTTATATTCCCTTAATGAAAGAAGTGAGGACAATTAGACCAGTTTGAAATACTATTTGTTGCTAGCGAGAGAAACTTTTGTCAGTACCTGGTTATTTCGTTTTTCTTAGAATCTGCGGCAAGAACACACATCTGACTTTATTCAAAACACTTACAGAACTGGCTTCTGCAAAAATTAATCGGAAATCTTTTTAAAGTTGAAACGATACATTTCTCCACCCCCCATCTTTATTATCATTATCGCACGCTCAAACCATTCCCCAGGGACATGGTATTTCATGTTTGCTTGTTTCTGCTATAAAACCTGGAAAATCCGAAAGAACTTTGTAAACAAGATATGTAAATTGGCGTGAGGTGTCATAAAAGTCTAAATTCACAAACATGACTTTTTTATTGCCCCTTGTTTATGGCTGGACAGATTAAAGATAAGCAAGCGTTAAAATCAAGACTGAATAGAATCTAAAGGTATTTTTTGCGAATTTTAAACGGAAAACAACTTTTCGGTATAGAGATACCAAGAATAACCGACAACAAATAACTAGTTCAAAGCAGAGAGTATTAAAGTTGTAACTTTAATACAATATGAACGCCGGTTTTGAAACTCGTTTTGTAGCCTCGAGGTTGTTCAAGCAAGGCGGGGGAAGGAGTGAGGTACAACGTCCTCCAACAGAAGGTCATTTTGGATGTTAACATGTTATCCTAACATACGTTTAGTTATAATTTGATGAATATTAATTGATAATGAATAAAATGCAGAGTAGTATAGTTAGGAATTGAATTATTTTGATATGAATTTGATTTTTATTTTTTTTTTATTTCAGAAGAGATGCTACATCTAATGCATTGACATATCCAATTTAAATTTTGGGACTTTGATATTTATTGGTGTAAGCAAATAATTATTTATTCATCATTTTTAGTTATTTCGGAGAATGATATGTCAGGGATTGAACACACATTCCTTATGAACGGAGAGAGACAGATGGTGTATGGCGCTGCCGTTGCCGCTCTCATTGTCACTGTTACCGCAATCGTTGCCGCTGTAACTAACCGTACCCGTTGCCGGACCGCACTTGACACACACAAGTTGATTCTGCTGTCGACGTTATTAGCGCTAACGCAGATGCAACTCACGCGTTCATGCTGACAGGGCAAAATATTTTGCTCCCGTTGTTTCCATGGCCGGACTGCTCTAACTGCTTACATCGCTATTGCCGCGTATCCGTGGGCTCATACGTCACTATACACCTCTTGCTTTTGTTAGCACAGTCGCCGCACACCAAAAGTTTTTGCTGTCATTGCCATTAGCCCAGGAAACAAAGGAAAAAAAGGGCAAATGTTGGGAATAATTAGGAGAAAGCTGAATTTTGGCCAGTTGTTAGATCATTACTACAGATGAATTTTCCCCAAAGTCCCCACCCCTCCCCCTGTGCTTCCCCCCAATCCCCCGGAACTACAAATTTCAGACTTTCCGAAATGGTATTATATCTCAGTAAACAATTGACTTAATGGCATGATTCTTTCTTGTTGTAATTCCTACACGACGGGCTACAAAAATGTTTATCATGCTTAATGCGCTATTTCTGGTAGTTTTGTCTTAATTTAGATCAAGAGTACAAAATAACGAGATTTTGCTTTCGGTATTTAATCTTTTAACGGTGTAACTTGTTTTAAACTTACAAAATCAAGAATGTTTGAAATAATATTTGTTACCTGTTTCATAAGCTTTAAAATGATGTATATATCAATATGGTTGAATAATTACTGTGTTAGTTAGAGATGTAGTAATGACGCGCAACAGAGCGCGAACAATGCTTTACCTTCGCCCTATCACCCTTTCCACATTAGGTAGTTGTGAGCTGTCGACAATTATAACAATTTTTCTTTGCTGTATAGTGGCAAGTTAGTTGATGAATTCGTAACGTATTTTAACGGCCCTTTTCATGTGATACATCACGGACCCAGATATCGTACCAGCTTACAACAAAATAGTCATACACTTGCTTCAAGCTTGTTAAGCTTGATATTGTGTCGAGCTTACTATATAAGCATGGTATAAACATGTTGGAAAAAGAAGTGTCTTGATTGTTATAACGAAGCTAATTCAAACTTGTTCGAACCAGCAATTATGCGACGAATCTTGCCAAAATTTAATCTATTTGATTTTTTCGTTGCAGTTTCACTGTCGTCTGTTCCATTCCGTGCCAGGCCTATTTGGATGTCTAATCCTTGCCAACTCCCACCCTTTTGCTAGAGATATCTGCGGTTGATTACTTGCGATCTGATGGACTAAGTATAAATAGTGCCTCAAATTCGAAGTCGGACGTATGATTCTGTGGTCTAGTTACTACAGCATCGAATTTGTGTGGCAATGGCACTTGGTTCGTTCCCTATCCAAAACAACTTTTTTATTTTTGTAAGAGTTAGAATTTATTTTCCTTTCTTGTCTTGCCAAGGATACTTCACCCTTGATTTCAGTAAACTAGAAAGCTTGATGCAACATTGTTTAAACCTTTTGGCTTAAATTGCTAAACCTGCGTCAAGTCATCATTCCACTTGTCAAACTAAGCTTGATTAACTTCTGGGTCAGGTCGAAATTGTTATGGGGTAGTGAAGCGAAAGAAGGTACTGTTTTAAGCTATTTCTTTGTTCACGACAAGCAAATTAAACCTCAGATAATTTATTACGATAAATTATGTGGTAATTAAATTTAGTTGATAATTTAAATTTTTATTATAGCTTACCTTTGATGATGATGATGTATTGTCAATTGAATGCTATAATTCATATTTATTATTTTCGAATAGGTCGTGGTAATCGATTACCGTTGTACTGAAATTGTCAAGATCTTGTGAAAATTTATGTAGCGGAATGAACGTATTGAACTTAAGGAATTACTTATTTATTAGAAATACGATAAAGGAAGAATGGTTGATTTTGGTGTATTATGTGCTCTTAGTGGGATATACTGTAATAGTGAAAAGAGAATTACGGAAATTGTTGAGATAAATTTGAAACGAAACGATGGGACTGCATGAAAAGTTTGAAGGAGAAAGAACTATTTGGATTCACAGTTCATCCTTCTCCTACCATAGTCCGGTTGGAGCCATAGATACCTAAAATCCATAATTCAATCCGATCAATTCAACATAGGTATGAAATGTGATGATGATGATAACTAGTTGAGTTTTCTACTTTGATCCGCTGTCAAACACAATGGCGTGAAAATAGTACTAGGATGCACATATAATGGTATTATGTTCATCGATTCACTCTTTCCATGGTTACTAATAAGATTGTTCATGAAGCAATTCCATACAGATTGCTTGTTTAATCCAACAAGCCGCATCAAATTAAAGGGGTAAATATACATATAGTGAGTTGCCTCTTGAGAGTACAGACAGTTCTTGAGTTCATTGAAATCCTCAAGCACGTTATTAAGGCTACCTTCTCCACTTTTTATTGGTACTAACACTTTTTTTGGGCAATCTTTAAGATTGAAAGAACCACTCTGAATTCGTTGAACCTTTACCTGAGTGTTAATACTGCTAGCTGGTGCAAGACATTTTGTCCCTTCCATAGCATGGAACGTATTTAAATTGTCCAGCGTGCGGATATTTAGATCAGTGTTGTCAAACACATGCTGATAAAACCTTTCACTATTAATATTTGATAGCACTGCACTGATGACAGAGGTTTCATGGTATGATACGCAGACTCCAATAGACGGTAATAAATTGAATAGATATTATAATTCATATAATCGGCGAAGGGTTAATACTAGACTTGTTTGCATCGGTGATAGAAATAATCTTGATCTTACAGTTGCCATTCAAGAATGATTTATCACAATGCACTTAGTGTTAACTCTCTGTGATTCAGAAGCATTCTTCTTTGTTGTTACACTCTTCGTAAAGACCTAAAATGAGGTTTTATCCGTCAGACTTGTTATCAATGAAATCTGGATGTATACTTGAGTCATAAACCATCCTCTGTACGTCCTCTCGTATGATGTCGGCTGCATGTAATACTATCCTTAACCGTCCGGTAGCAGGATTAATTTTACTGTCGTTATATCACTGATACATAATTTTATGAGCCGTGTCCGACAAACGGAGTAAATGTTTCCTTCCAGAAACATTTCAAACAATTATCCGATCCTTCAAATGTTATTAAAGATGTTTGTCTCTATACGAGATACACTTATCCATCTTCTTGACGAGATACACGTTTCATAATATATTTTAATTCATTCAGAGTGTACTGGCATTCGTCACTCTTTTATATGTACTCGTATAACATACAAAATTAATTCCCTAGTTTCTATTTGGGTCGAGCCACGAGTCCTTCAATTAGTTTAGTTCTAAAATCTTTGGAACCGTTTCCATGCCACTTTACTCCTGGTACCACAATATTATTCATAATAATTAATAAGCCTAGCCCTAACCCTTTCTGCCCACTCATCATTTCGTAAGTCACATTTCTTGATAAGATATTCCCTCATTTCTAAAGACACAACCATATAAAAATACTTTTTGTGCTCAGATGCAGTTTTAATACTGAATTATCTTCCACAAGTGAAGCAATTTCCTTTAAATCGAACGTTGGTTCTGAGGTAATTAAGAAAGTTCAAGGTGTTGAAAGATGAGTTGGGTTTTCGGTCTACATTGATTTATAATCAGCTTAGATACTAGTACTTCTTATGCACTTATGCGTGCACGCGCTGCAAACGAGATAAGTAGTTTCTCCTTCCAACATTTCATGCAGTCCATCGTTTCATTGAACATTAACCTCAATAGTGTCGGCAATTCTCTTTTCACTATTACAATTTCTCGTTCAAGTTTTATCCTACTAAGAGCATACAATAATCCAATATCAACCATTCTTCTTTTATTGTGTATCTAATAAATAAAAAAGTAATTTTTTAAGTTTAATGTATTCATTCCGCTACATAAATTTTCGCAAGATCCTGACAGTTTCATTACTACGGTAATCGATTACCACGCTCTATCAGAAAATAATAAATATAACCTGCAGAATTAAATTGACAATAAATACATTATCGAAGTTAAGTTATTATAAAAATTAAAATTACCAACTAAATTTAATATCTAAGTAATAGAACTATGACTAACCTTATCGTAGTTAATTCTATGATGTTCTATCTTCTCTTGCTCAGCACAGAAAATATCTTACAATTGAAGTACCGTCTTTCTTTATCTTCATTTTTCACTAGCCACATAGCACTTTTGGCGTAACTTAACCTTGTTGCAAGCTGACATGTTATCTGGGTACGTGATACATCACATGAAAAGACCGTCAAAATAAATTACCAGTTCATCACCTATTTACTTGTCACTACACAGAAAATATATAACGTTATAATTGTCGACAGCTTAAAACTGTCTAATGTGGAATCGATGAAAAGGTAAAGGCAAAGCATCGTTCGTGCGCTATTGCGCGTCATTACTACCTCTCTCACTAACACAGTAATTGTTTAACCATATTGATATATACATCATTTTAAAGCTTATGAAACAGACAACATGTTATTTGAAAGATTTTTGATATTGTGAGTTTAAAACAAGTTACACGGTAAAAAGTATAAATACTGAAAGCTAAATCTCATTATTTTGCGCTTTTGATCTAAATTACGGCAAGACTATTAGAGATAGCGTACCATTAACATTTTTGTACCCCGTCATGTTGGAATTATAACAAGAAAAGAATCATGCCATTATGTCTATTGGTTACGGAGATATAATGCCATTTCGTAAAGTCTGTAAAATTGTTGTTCAGAGGTGGTTGCGGAAGCACAGGGGTTGGGGCGGGGACTTTTGGGAGAACGCACCTCTAGTAATGATCTAACAACTGGCCAAAATTTAGCTTTCTTCTAATAATTTCCTACATCAAACCTTTATTTTCAGGACTTTATGTGCCCATCGTCTGCAAGCGAAGCTCTTGCCACCACTGCTGTGAAACTACTGTTCGATGACGTTAGATTTTCCATGCTCGGGGGTTACGAGCTGCGCATACGCAGACTTGTTTGTTTGAATTTTCTCTCACTTGAATGGGAAATGTGTCCACGCGTAGTTTTCAGTTGTTTTGCACCTGTGGTGCTTGGGATGAAGGGAACAAGTTGTTTCGCATTTGCCTGATGCTTAAGGGAGGACGCAGGTGCTCGTTTGAATGGTTACGGAGTTTTTCCTTATTTCGCAAATGTGGTTCTCGGGAGGAGGGAACCAGTGATGGGATAATAACCCGGAAAATATTTTTTGTTTTTTCCCGGGTTTATTCCCATTTTGGGAAAATATGTGGGTTTTTTCATATAAGGAGGAATAAAACCAACACTGTTTATCTACACATCTTACTTTTTTCATTTTTGAGCGTATAATATGATTTACAAATGCTTAAAGCCCCTCGTACACGATTCAATAAAGCTTGAACAAGAGCACTGAACAATCAATTGGATGAAAATGACGTCACGAGTCAGAGACTCCACACAGGAAATCTGTTGAATTCAAGTCTTCTCATCCAATTCGTCCTATTTAGAACCTGTCCTATTTTTATTGAATTCAACGCAGTGATCTACCAATCACATCGCTGGTGACTTGAACACGTGACAACTGTGCTTCCGGAATGCTAAAAATTAAAATGTGAACATGGAGGAGGGCATTTTTAAAGCCTTGTTTTTATGATGCGAAATAAAGATATTATCAGAAAATCAAAATGAAATAAAATAAAGTATCGCTACAAGATATTCCATCGCATCTTGCTGAGGTAAAGTGTACCTGATGTTTCTTCTGTAGTTTTTGTACAATCACCATTGCAATAGAAATTGATACAGAGGGTTTACTATAATTCCTAATAAAGTTTGTATTGTATTTAAGAACAGTAGGATATTAATATTTAAAGTGCCACTGAGTTGCTCATAATTTATGTGGAAAGGTCGAGTTTTTATTTACTGTATGTAAGAAGTTCAAAGCATAGAAGTATATGGGTACACTTTACTATACGGCACAAAACAATGTAATCTTTTCCAAGGTATGTGAAAGTTTTGTAACTTAAAATATAACAAAGTTTCGAGTCATGGAAGTATTAAACCGTGCATGAAATAGCGAAAAGTACTTGGAACTACTTGGCTGCTTCCACGTTGGTGAGCGAGCACATCAATTTGTGTATAAAATAGCGAAAAGTACTTGGAACTACTTGGCTGCTTCCACGTTGGTGAGCGAGCACATTAAACCATGCATCACATATAATAAAAATCTAACCTTCTTTAAGCCGCCTTTGCTTATTCAACATTGTGGCCATGATTTTTGTAGCAAATAATTTGTGATTCATAATTCGACGCAATGCTATTAATAATCCGCCGCATCCCTACAATCTGCATGTAGTAATGAACGCAAATAAATCTATTCCGACACGAACAGTCACGATTAGTATGCCCCCACATGGCGCTATCTTGATCAACTGGAGTGCGTATGTAACGAAGTAATAATAAAATATGCATTTTCACTTTGGATTATTAATTGTCGTTAGATATTTATAGAAGTGCGTGTAACCGGAAATAAATAAAAACTTATAAGAATTGAAAAGAGTTTTGAATAAAGCAATAAAAAGTCGATGTTCGAGGCATCACCAACAACGGAATCGCAGCCGTTAATCAGGTTATTATTTTATTAACAGCGACGCATATCATGTTTAACATTCACTCCATGTTCCCGCTTTCAACGCAGAAAGAGGAAATCGACTCATGTGCTTTTGGCTCCTTCACACTTCCGCTTAACTTATCGAATCGTGCACGAGCAAAATCCAAGCACTTTCAACACTACTTGGATACAACACTTCGATTATTCCAGTTGGATCGTGTACGCACACATCAAACTGCTTGTTTAAGAATTTGATTCTATGTTTATTGAATCGTGTACGAGGGGCTTAAGAAACAAAATATAGTTATATTTGCATTTGAAAGTATTGATTTAAGAGTGATACACAAAAGTAGTCTCTTTCTCAATTCTAACTAATATGGTGATTCAAAAATGTTATAGCTTATATATCTTCTAGAATTGCACAGCAAAAATATACATTTGTATTTGCATCAGCCGATTTGAGAATGATAGAAAACAGTTTGCTCATATCTGCATTTGAAACCATGCAATGATTTAGACATTTTAAATGGTTCCATAATTTTTACAATCGCTTAACAAAAAACGTTATATTTCCATTCGCACTAATATTTTAAGAACGAATGAATAATACAAACACACAGCTTTTAAAGTCAATCCTAACAGAATTGAATATTCCATAGGAAACGTCAGATTTCGACAAGTAAGAAGGATTCTGATTCTTCATTCAAAATCTGATTCTTCCTCTGAAAACGATAACTGAAGGCCAACGTCTGATTCTTCATATGGGATATCTGGTTCTGAATTATCACTCTCACTGTAACATTGTTCGACAGATTCTTCATCCGTTTTCGTGGATGTAGTTGCAATCATTTCCACCTTTTCACAAGCTGATTCTAAATCATCTTCAATAGTACAATGTTCGACAAATTCTTCACCCATTTTCGTAGATGTAGTTGGAATCATTTCCACCTCGTCACGGGATTTTTCATGTTCTTTTCGGAATTTGTATGATTTATTAATCAGTTTCCAGTTGTATGTCAGGTAAGTAATTTTTGCTGCTCGATCGGTGTTTAGACGGTTTCTTTTCTTGCAGTGAATCCAGGCAAACGTGATCAAGGATCGTTCTGTTGCTGCAGACGCGCAAGGTGCAGAAAGAGTGCGCGCTGCCACTTTAGATAATTCTGAAGTACTGTATATCCCCATTTACAAGGCGACGGCGGTCCTATGGCGGGCCTCTAGCGACTCCCGCCGTCGGCTCGCGCACGATTTTACATTAATGCAGCCCGCGGTCCGCCGGCTGCATGCCGCTCTGTCTCCGCCAAAAATTCCGGCCAGGCCGCTCTCCTCCCGCCACTGAGCCGCCACCTCCCCGCTATACCGCTCTCGTCTGGCATTCTTCCCCCTGGTATTCCTCTTTTCGTCAGATTTGCTTTCACATGAAAAAGGTATTGGACGCAGTGGTAATCGATATTACCATAACTTTACCTTTTTGCATTGTCTTCGGTGTTATTTATTTTGTAGTGATTATAGTTCTTCAGTGTCTGCGATGGAATTCATGCCTCCGACTGTCAGCGACGAGATTTAGAAGTCTGATGCCTTAACCACTTTTTTTTACAAACTTTTATATTTATATTTCACTATTCCACTCGGCTATGCTGGTCTTCCAACAGGGTTATGTTTTTTCATGCCTTTTGTCTTACGAAGACAATTGGGAAGCTAGTTTGCAAACGCTTGTTTAAATTGTTTCTCTGTTGTTTTTTCTGATAATATACAAATTGTCCATAGGCATATTTTGTTAGTCGTTTGCATTGCTTATTTTCAACCGTCTTCTTAACAAATGAATGTCGCAATAACAGCACGGTATACACTGCTGATATCCGCTGTTCCTCCGACAATAACAAATGACAATCTGCGTAACGGCGGGAAGGAGTTGGCGGCCCGCATGCCATTTTCCGCTCGGGCGGGATCCCGCCGTCGGACCGCTCGAGTGCATCGCTATACCGGTAAACGACGAGCTCACGACAACTAACCGCCAGTACATATCTACACCGGCGGTTATCGCTCTGTACCCGAGGGCGGGCCGAGTGCATCGGCGGCAAATTGTCAATGGGGATGCCTTCCCACCATAACAACGGGTTTAATGTTCCAGCTGTTGCCCAAAGAAACTTTTTGCTCCACATTCCCTGTTTTGATCTGTAACGTGCAACATCCTCCATGACTTCAACTGTATCTAATTGCATGTTCGAAGCAACATCATGAATAAATTCCATGGCATCGATCGTCTCATCTGGAGATAAGTTGTGTCCCTGTGATGATGGATCCTGGAGGGTAGCTGCGAAATGTAATGGGTTAATAGCATGGTCTTTTCTGAGTTTCAGTTTATTAAGTACATGAGATTGCTCACTGGTCGGCAACAATAACGGAAGCGCCCCGGTGATCTTGCTTTCCATTTCAGCGAATTCGGAGTATACATAATATATACATGCATCATTAGATTCTAATTTGACGATGCAGGTCACATAGGTTTCAAGATTGTAACTAATCTTGCGATGTTACTCTTTCGACTACTAATCTTACGATGTTAAATTCTATATTTTCAATTATTATTTTCCTTACTACCAGTATTCAGAAATCACATTGAAGGAAAACGCCTATATAAGCACTGTGAAATTAGTAAAATAAATTCGTACTGAAGAATATCCAAAATTCTCTAGATTTATTGAGAAAACCACTAAAGTGACAAAATGGGGTATCGTATAGTATTGACCGAATCCGGGTTATCAGCTGCGAGGAAGAGCGTTTTGGTCGCGGCAGTAATATCCCAATAAGGTGCATTGCTGGTGCGATTGTCAACGGTGCTCTTCCGGACCGGACCAGTATTACCAGATTTAGAGAGACAAGCGACACAAATTAAGTAGGTTACGTTAGACTTGTGCAAATTCTGAACACTATAATCGATAATTGTTAACTAGGAATAACCGAATAAAATGTTTGAGCTTTATAAATAAAAAAAACACTTTTTGGGTGGGAAAATATGATTTAAAAAAAAACGGGTTTAAACCTTAAAAATACTTTCCCTCCTATTGGTTTTTTGCCTTCGTCCCATCACTAGAGGGAACAAGTTTCTTTTTATGTCTGGCCCTTGATTGACAGCGGCACCAGTTTAATGACATTTTTGTTACTTTAACAAAGGGTTGAATTGAAGCAAGATAGAACATATTGTTTCGCTTATTTTGATGCTCAGGAAAGTGTTACTACAGGTACGACGTTTCTAAAAAATTGACTGTGCAGCTATTCTTTATTTTTGTTTGACACTCTTTCGATTGAATGGAGAATAGGGTTAACGCAGGTTTTTTGTTTTGTATCTACAGTGCTCGGGGAAGAGGAAAAGGAGCTTGATTTGATGCATAGAGCGTGTTACAACAAGTTATTTTTACAGACTTTTGTCATTTAAGTTGAAGTTGTTATTCACGTAGGTGTTCACCGGATCTTTTCTTTGAAGTGGTCTTGTATTGAACAATAGAACGACGCGGAGTTTTTTCTTGTTTCGCAATAGTGGTGCTAAGGAAAAGGGAACATGTTGTCACCCACAGATTGATGCTCAGGAAAGTACTAGAGCTTATTTTAGTCATTCTTCGATGACAACAGGTTGAGGCGGAGCAAGCTGAACCTTGATACTTAGAAAGTAGGTCATGGCGTGTAAAGTTATTTAGCTTAACAATATTTCAGCAGTTGTGCTTTAGCTATGATATTAGATACTACTAAAGCTATCATGCGATTTAACGAGAATCCATGTGCGGATGAAGCCGATGGACCCTTGAGAGAGGGTCCTCCCCTTATATACCGCAGTGCACCTGCCATAAGTTTTCAGGTAGAATGTAATTCAGACAGTGATGAAGGATATTACAGTTTAAGTGCAGAGGAAACTGATAGTGTTGTGCAGAACATTGAAGTTTCATCTACCACAATGTGTTCTAGTGAAACTGAAAATTATTGTGGATGTGTGAATTACGGGAATGATGATCAGTGTATTTTGGAAGCTATAGAAAATTGGGAATATAAAAACAATTGTCCTTTATTGTGTGCTGAATGTTTCTATAATGTACTCAATTGGCCGAGACATCCTTGTGATACACAATTTAAGGATAAAGTAACGTCTTTCAAAAGACGCACGCACATATAGACTAATATTATGATATTTTCACTTTTATCATGAGTATATTTCAAACCATGTTCATTTTAATAGTGTTGAAATTTTGAATATCTTCTTCGCAATTTACTTTTACTCAAACTAGAAGAAGCAGTGAGAAAATTAATTGAGAATGACGCTAATCCAGAATAATATAGTGAATGAACATGAAATTAATAGAAATGATTGTGTTACACAACAGATGTGAAATAATTAAGATTCTGTATGAACCGAAATTTTAAAATTCTTAAAAGTATACTTATGAATTAAGTCAAGCTGCCTTCTACTGCATTTTGCTGTCCTCATTTATAACTTTTGTAAACTAGTAGTGATTGAAAATGTGATCAATCTAAAACATACATAATCAGATTTTTTTCTAGAAAACTTGAACTTGACAAGTATAATATTTCCGTTTACTTTTCCCTCGCGTAAAAGTGAAAGTGTGTCGTCATTTGACGTTAAAAGTATGTCGCTGATTGGTTTTGAGGACTAACTGTACAAATTCCCCCAGTAACTTGAAAGGTAAACCATTTTAGTTCATGATAACTAGTCAAAGCTAGTTGATACGTTACTGCTTAACTAAATCCGACCCAGTATTGTGGATCTACATTACTAAGCAATTGTTGTAATGCTAATTTAAATAAGTTCTTCAACATAGTAAGCTGCCGTAAGTCTGGAGGAATCAGCTTTAGCACGTATGGAGATTTCCATACATTTAACAGGAAAATTACGAAAACCGCGTTCGCGTTCATCTATACTTTCAAATAAATCACCTCCTGTTCCCTGCTACGCGCACTGATTTCTCGTTCCTTGATCTAATGAAACATGTTGTTCGACTTGTTTTATTTCACTCATAATCGAATAAACAGTGTTTGAACTTAGTTGAGTTCCCGAACCCTCAAAGCAATGAGATACTTAATCACATATATCATTACCCTCAGGTGAAATAACACAGCTCCTATCACAATAGAAGCTATCTTGATTTATTGAGGTTGAAGCAATTGGAGATACAATGTATAAGAAGCCCTCGTTCAAAACTGTATGCAGACCACAATTAAAAACTTATCAGAATGTGTGAAGTAAACGAAAATTTCAAAGGAGTTAGCTTCATGAGACTTAAACCCTCCTAGAGTACATATAGTTTGTAATACACTTATGCTTTAATGATTGTATAACAATTAACTAGAAGAAATATAGTATTAAAATAAGCCACCTCACAATTTTAACACCTCCTTTAACTAAACCTAACGTTTTGCTAAGTCATGTAGAACTATATACTTTGAACAATGTTTATGAGGAGAAACATTCCCTGCGCACTGTGATCATTTCATTTTTATAAATTGTACGATTTACTGGGAGAAACTGATTACTTTATGAATTCCATATATTACAGAGTTGTCTGAATTTCAGTTTGCTACAGCTGAAGCATGAGAATGCCTAACTGTACCACTAATTGTTAATTATGAATATTGAGAGTTTTTAATACAGAAATAAAACAAACCGTTTTAGTAACAAGAAACTTTTACCATATGATTTCATAAATACATTAACAATGCAAACTTTTCTTAATAAGG
>JAGDQP010011817.1:0-34558 GCA_022664845.1 Lepisma saccharinum
CATCACTAGAGGATGCCAAATATCTAATAATACAACGTAGTGCATTTGAAAAATTTAAACGCTATACCGGGTTTGGCAACACTGACAACCTGGTGACATCGTGTTTTCGATCCTGATATCCACCATGTTCTTACAAACAAACTTCCATAAACGAAATTTTAATTCAATGCGTAGTTTATGATTTATTGAGAATTGTTCACTTTCGTTCCACTGTTAGGCGTTTAATTTGGGCTCCAAGTTGGAATCACTGTATCTCTAGAACGAAGCAGAATTCGAACCCTGTTCACATAAACCTTTTTGTTTATCATGGCTCATACTATCACCTCCGAAAGTATTCAACCTTCATCCCATTTGAAAAAAATATACGTATGTGTTGAGGTGGTAACACTGTGCATGTGACATAACTCCATTGTGCATGGAAGGCTGTCCTCCCTCTGTCGATACATGCTGCACTGCGCCCTTTTTGTACGTTATTTCAGTGCTTTGCAGTATTCCAGTGGTTTGATTAAAATGGGACACCCAAAGCGAGCTCGTCCAGTTTGCACATTTTGCCGGACACGTGCAAAGGCAGATGTTGCCGATTCCAGAAACATGATCATCATGGAATCAGTTTCAAATTATTGAATGGGACACATTTAGTTATATGTTTCTGATAAAATCATTTTACATGAATCTATGCATCTCTTCTTTTTCGCCTTAGAAAAACAACTATAGCCTTAGAACAACAACTACGAAATCTTCTTCTGAAGAAAGTGGATATCTTACCTTTTGATCCATAGTTCCATATCTTTTGTAACATTACCATTCATTATGATACAAAAGCTTTTAGCTGTAACATCAAACATTTTTCCCCTTCGAAGGTTGCTCGATGCATTTTATTACAGCATATCCATATCTGCTGCAGTAGAACTTCTTCGAATACTCTTTAACTTAGCCCAATATTATTTTCTTTATTTCGATTCAAAAATGATCATGCATCAGTTCACACTGACAGTAACATTAACTGTTGTGACCGGAGAAAGGAGGTCCATTGGCAATGTGAACCAATGGTAGTCGTCTTCCATTGTACGATGATGATCGGTGAACTAATGACGGCATATATATTGACTACAGACTACTTGTCTCCACCGGGCATCGAATTCGGGACACCTTCATTAGAAGGCAGAGCATTGTCACTCGCTTCTTCCCGGGGGCACTCACCATCACTCTATTACATATTTTATGTTAGTTCAAAAAGAGAAATATTGCAAAACATGCTGTTACGTTTTTTTTTTGTTTTTTTCAGGCAAGCAAGGAGTGCAGCTCCACAGGAAGAAGGCACTGAAAGCAATATCTTGTAAACTGGATGTAAATGCTTAAGGAATACATATTTATCCACTATACTTTTTGTACTTTTCTTTACGTTAAAACCAACCTGGTGTTTTATTGTACATTTGCATGTAAACATCGTAATTTCCGGATAGAACACGCAGCCATGTCACCTGCCTATTACTACTGATAAAATTACTTGGTGAAAGTTTTCGTAGGAAACTAATGACGGTAGCATTTTGAGGGTCACTCAAGGTACTATCCAGTCATTGCTGTAGTGAGGCAGAGACAAGTCCTGGAAAACCTCTGTGGCGATATCCGTAGGACTAAAAACCTGTTGTACCTAGCTATGAGAACACAAAGGCAGTAACAAAGTGTAAGTGTACTCTTTAATCATATGTTTGCATATGGACATGTACGCCACGCTGTAATTTTTACTTTTAAACACCATAGAACAGCAAGTTACACTCAGATTCAAAGAAAGTGTTCGATGAAAACTTTTAGAAGTTTGAAGAAGTTAATTCAGCAATAATGAGGCAAACTATTTAGCATCTGAGGAACCAAAGTCATACTTTTAAACCCCATTGTCATACAGTGTACGTTTTCTTACTTTGAAAAATTGTAACCGACCATTTTCTATGAATCTAAGTGTACCTGTAAATTGGACATGTATGATTAGTCGTCGTATTTTCTTTCCTTACAGGATTCCACCTTGGTTTCCGTGTAAGCTTGACGTGACAAGGTCTCGTGTACATCAGTATACGTTTAGTACCTGCGCTGACGATAATTTCTATTACTTTCTTCTATAATACTAATTTCTGTTTTACCTACAGACCGCATTCAGCCGTAATCATATAGACATAGGTTGAATTCTGTTGAAACATATACCTTAAGGCCGCTTTAGACGAGAAAATTTCTCGTACGATAAATCTTAGCGAAAGCAGTTTGCCAGGGTAAAAAGAAAAAACGTTATGGATTTATACCACAACATCTTGCCCTATTGTAGCATTCTTGCTTTCACAGTCTGGCACTACTGCTAATCGTAAGATTCATCGTAGCATAAATCCTGTCGTCTAAAGCGGCCTTTATTTTAAATGCTTTATTTTTTAGAAATATTCGAATCCGCTTGTGTTTGTGATTACAATACAATGCTATGTAGGTGAAAAGTCACAAATTAGTATCACGGAAGAAGCTAATGGAGATAGTAGTCACCGCACGTACTGAACGTATATTGATGTACACGAGACCTTGTCACGTCAAGCTTGCATGCTTGAATCAACCTCAACATATTAAGCTTGAATCAAGCTAGAGGTAACGCTTGAATCAAGCAGTAATTAAGCGTGAATCAAGCTTGATGTCAAGCTTGATTCAAGGTTGAATTCGTGCTTGCATTAAGCTTGAAGTTAAGTTTGAATCATGCTTAATTACTGCTTGATTCAAGCTTAACGTCAAGTTTGATTGAACCTCATATTCAACCTTGAATCAAGCTTGACGTTAAGCCTGAATAGTACTTGATTCAAGCTTAACGCCAAGCTTGAATAAACCTCATTTTCAACCTTGATTCAAGCTTGACATTAAGCTTGAAAAAAGGCTTGATTCAAGCTTGACGTCAAGCTTGAATCAATGCTTGATGTCTGTAAACTAGCGTGCTGGATTCAAGCTTGATTCCACCTTTTCGGCTTGACACATCAAGCTTGAATTCAGCTTGTTGGCTTGACGATTCAAGGCTGATTCAAGCTTGATTCAAGGGTAAAATGCTATGTGGGTATTGTTCTTATGTTTACTGTGTGGGGCCTTTACGCATCTAAGGCTCAGGTCGAGATAAAGAAGGGGGAAAGGATGTGGGAAGGCATCGACCAAGGCCAAAGTTGAAGTACCATGCCTAAATTTGTCTGAGGAAAAACCCTGGAAGATCTTCAGTCAGGATGGTCGATCGCTGAAATTCTACCCATGACCTCCAGAATGCTAAGCCAATGCTCTACCATTGAGCCAAAGCCTCTTGGTGTATATTTATTGATATTTTAAGCATTGGTTGATATCACCCCCCTTCCCCTCAGATCCATCAAAACCGTGAAAAATAGGTTAGGTTTAGTTAGGTTGAATGATTGAATTCGATTGTAATCTCATCTGAAATTACTATTAACAAGGACTGTTTCCTTTTCCAGGGGAGTATCTAAAGTTCATTCAAAACATTGTTCATTTCGTCAAAATTTACTATTATGTTTATGTCAAGTTAAATATTGTTACGTTTTAACTTCTTGCCTATCATTGAAATTACTAATGATTGTGTATTATTTGTTTACCAACTTCTATTTCAGGGTTAAGGTTAGTGGTTTTCAAATTTCAGTTCACTGTTCCAAGTACCGGTGATTCGGCTCTATGGCATCAATTATCACAGATTGGAACAGCGAATGGGAACTGTTAACCGTGTACACATTAATTAATATGTATTTTTTTCACGGTTAGTTTAGGTTACTTTATGAAGTCGTTAATAACGTAATCCCAGCACATGTGAATAAGTAACAAAGTTGAGATCCTAGACACGTTATTTATAGCACATTAAAGTCAAGTACTCTGCTCTAAGAATATCATTGACCAAGCTGACCAAGTGTATAAAGTCCAAATGGAATAAAATAGGGGTGTGCTCCATTGTAATCACTTCGTGCTCCTTGTGCTTTTATCCTTTTTTTTTTTTTTTTTTTTGTGTGTGATTCATATTTTTACCATCTTGTGGTTTCTGATTCAATGCGTTTCATTAACTGAGATTAGGTTAGGTTCGGTTACACTACGTGAAAGAAATAAGACCACAAGGACAGTGAAGTTATCACAATGTAGGTGATACGAAAATAGTGTATAACAAAGATTGCATTGGTGAGGAATTTGTAAAAGAAGTATTACATGAATTGAAATTGGGATAAACTATATTACACAACTGAAACTAAGCATTGTATATTAATGCGGGCGGGTTCAACAGAAAGGACTTTTTACTTTTTTTCCTATGCATTTCATGAATTTAGTAAATATAAGATATTTCACTTGCAGAAGCTAATGTATTTGCATTATTCTTTGTTCGTCCATTATTGTACCTACGGGTCGAAAAAACAACTAACATTACGATGTGAAGTAAATGCTAAAATTATTCAATATTTATGTTAAATCTATAAGCTATTTCTGTCTCTAGTCCTGACAATATTAGTTGATTATTTGGGAGCTCTCATTTCACAGAGCCCTCTTTAGTTTGGGTTCAGGAACTAACAGGTTTTTCAATGTCCCGGCGCAGTCCAGTATCGTATTAGTGGAGGTCAATGGGTTCCCAAAGCTATATTTTATTCTAAATACTATACAATTTCCCGACTTTTGTAAAAACAAATTCCCGTTTGCTAACTTTAGCCCTCATTCACACCTGCGGAACGGAAGACGTGCAAGTTCCGCAATCTGCGGAAAGAACTCTCGCAATGGATGCGAAAGTTCGTGCAAGTGTACAGTACGCGGGAATCCGTGTTTTTAAGAAGAAGAAGAAGAAAAAGGAGCGAATTATATGTAATGCTGTTCGATATTAATAGGAAATTTCTAAGAATAGATACTTACTAATTTCTTTCTGAGCGATTTCACACCTCACGCACTGACATTTAGAATACATTTTTCGACCTTAAATGCGTTATAACATCTCTTACGATTTAAAAAACGCGATTTCAGCACATCTTTTGCTAGAGGAGATATTGAAGAATACATTTCCGGTGAAAGAACACGCAATTAATAAGAATACTATATGCAGTATTATTTAATGTTAAAGTTATCGTCATGCTCTGACATTTTTGTAACCTAAACTAACAGTCCGACATACATTTTCCCCAAACTGTCTGAAAGTATGGACCCACCAAAAAATTTAAAGAACACATTAAAGATGAATGTGTCACGTTTAATGTCTATTTCTTTTTAAATCCCAGAAAATATAAAAATAATAAGCATATAGGAGGAAAAACACAGCGTCACGCATTGACATCTGTGAATTATTGGATGATTTTACCCTGTAAGTATTGCTTTATTTTTGTACATTCTGATAAAAATAAACTAATGGACTCAATTACAGATTCTAGATAAGATATCACTATAAAATATAATGCGTGGCCAAAATTCTTGTGTTCAAAAAGTTAAAAAAAAAATTAAATACATATGAGAGCGATTTTACGAATAAGTGAAGCCCTGTAGTAAAAGTCAAACATACAGTGAACATTTTGTTGATTTACTACAGTCCCTGTACTGGAGTCCCGTAAAAAATTTAGTACTGGTTTCAAAAGCATCACCACGTGATTCCGTACATGCACTTTGGTATTGACATTTTTGTTTCAAAGCTTTCTGTGCACTAGGAGCTGAGTTATGGTCCAGTTACAGAATACGAGAACCACCCTGCATTTTCATGGAAGTAAGTGACAAAGATCTATGAACTTATACAAGCAGCTAAGAAGCCTATTTGGAAGCCATTTCTTTTGCGATGTTTACGAAGTACATTAATGTGAATGATTTAGTAACCCCCTATTGGAAAATGGGACTGTACCGTATGTCTTGGACTTCATAAACATTACAAAAGAAATGACTACCAAATACGCTTCTTAGCTGCTAGTAAAAGTTGATATACCTTTGTCACTTACTTCCATGAAAATAGTTTCAACTTCTTCCAAATAAAGATCTTCCGATTTTCTATCTGATCTTGATCGAAACCTTTTCTAGGGTGCAGAAATTCATCCCTGGCAGGGACAAAAATAAATTTGTCAGGGTGGGAAACTTATTTGCCAGGGGCGGAAATCCCGGGCATTCCCCCGCTAATTCGCACACTGTTCTGTCGGTATCAAAGTCATAATGGTGTCCGGGACAAGTTTCGTATAAGTGAATCTGAACGAGCAAAAAAAAAAAAAAAAAAAAACAAATTGTCTGCAGCAGTCTATTTTCAAGATGATGTTTATACTCGTGTGGCAGATCTGGAATCAGATACTCAAGTGTTTGGTGCAGATTTAATGTACCACAAAGTTTGTTTGGAAGCATATTTAAGAAAATACGAGTACACTATGAAAAATTTTAAAGAACAGGAAACCGTTTCACCAAAAGATGTGGCATTTGAAAAAGAAATGAAATTATAGGACCTAAGCTTAAAGAAGAATATCGCTTCACACTAACGGAAATCCGTGAATTGTTAAGTGAATTTGCTGGTGGAAACGTAATTAGAAACAACGAAGTGAAACTAAGACTGCAAAGACATTACGAGGATGAAATAAGCTTCAGCTCATCTGATGGTAAAAACGAGTCATTGATGGTTTTCTCGTCAAAACTAGGGACTGACGAAATAGTCAAACGTATGCGGAAAGTAGATAACATCAAACTGCTGGGAAAGAAATCAGAGAGACTTTACAGAAAGTAGACTTTGGACTTGCTAATAAATTCTGTGATTTGAATGAAGACATCATAGATGGCTACTGAAATGCCTGATGAAATATTACAAATTTTGTCTGCATTTTTAAACATTAACAAAGGTCTGCTGTTATCAAATACTACGAATGAAGAAGATTCCGATCCAGATCAGTCCGAAATGGGCACACAAGACGATGATGACGAATGTGATGTAGAACATGGTGCAACCTGTCATGATAGGACAATGGCTGTATCTGCTAAAGTAATATACCAAATATTGTATTACTCCATTCATCGCGGCATGAAACAAGCGCTTCTGCATCTTATGGTTGGTCATATCATTTATAAGTGTAAAAGTCGAGATTTAATTACTTGTATGAATAGAGCATTAGTTTCTGTGAGCTACAACAGAGTGTTGCGTAAAATACAGCAATTAGCAGCCTATGCTATACAAGGAAGTGGAAATGGTAACACACCTTTGCCAAGCCATTTTGATGCAGGCAACTTTACTATCGCAGCCATTGACAACTTTGATCATAGAGATGCTTCAAGTATATCTGGTACTCATGATGCACATGAGACAGTCAGTGTTCTATTTCAATCATGTCCTGATCGCACCAAATTGCCAGTCAAACCAAAGGTATCTGAGACTAATTTAATCCAACGAAGTAACTATTTACAAAAGGAAATACCATGTCAAAGGGTTCTACACTACAAGAGTGTAGTCAGCAAACCATGGTTTCCCGAGAGTTTCAAAGTTGTAATGTACTTTGTAATGAGACCGCTGAAAAGATACATGCTGAAACTGAGTTTGCGATCAGTTTAATTAAACATGGAATACCTGAAGAAAGTACTGACAGTATAATTGTTCCAACTTGGGCTGGATGTCGTTCTCTGATCTCAACTGCGACATCACTCTCATACATGTGGGATTTCTGCCATTCATTCCCAAGCCAGTTACAGAACATGCAACAGTATTTTTAGCATTGAAAAATTTGCAGAATATTTGCTCGCAGCTAATACAATAAGCTTTACCAGTATTCTCAGACGAGGGTGTATTCCATATCATTGCTGATATTATATGATAATCAGTCCATCTGAATTTCCATTGTGCAAAAGTTGTCATGCACAAAATTGGAAAGTTTCTACAAGGAAGTGGTGGAAAGGAAACATGCAAGGTGTTTGGTGTAAAAACAGCCGAATCAGTAATGGAATCCACTATGTCAGATCTCTAAAGGGATTACTAATTCTTGAAGAAGCTATAATGAAGATGAAATGGTCAGCGTTTTGGAAATGATACCAAAAAAAATATGAGATTATCGTTCATCATGCTCAGAAATTGAAATTAATTATTTCAAATAAGAATGTGAATACAAGCCCCACCGAATTTAATTAACTTTTACAATCAGTAGAAGTTTTGTACAAAGACTTTCAGATATTTTGTAGTGATTGTGCTATGAAGTCCGAAATGTGTAGGCACTGGGATACATTCCTTTACCTTGTAAACTTGTTGAAGTTTCTTATAGCAGCTGACAGAAATGGTGATTGGGATAGCCACCTTCAAGTTATTCAGAAACTTCTACCTGTATTCCGTGAATTTGACAGTATAAACTGTTTACTATATTCATCATGGTACCTGGAAAAAGTGAGATGGTTAGAGGAATAGCATCTTGAAGTGTATCAGAAATTTAAAGCAGGTCATTTTGTAGTTAGACAAACCAAACGACCATTTAGTGCAGTTTCACCAAGCATAAAATTAGAACCAGTGGTGTGTTTCAGCCCTGGCGGCGCCAGGGTACTTTTTTAAAGGCACATTTTAGTTTTCCTTGTTTTTAATTTGAAATCAAAGGTTTGGATCAACCATATGAATATGAAACTATTTTCTGATCGAACATATTCGTTCAAGAATTACAACAGTAGATTGTTTATTTCAATTTTGAGAATCAGGAAGGGTGTAAGCCATAGTGCTGTTAACGCCCATACAATTCATTTTATTTTTATCTTATAAACTTTGAGAAGAAGTGGATATCAGATCTGGCGCATTATGGGTATGCTATTAGCGAGGGCAGGGTAAATGAAAGCCCGTCTAGTAGTGGCAAGGCAATGAAATAATTCTTTTTCCGGTATTTGCGAGGCACCCACCTTTCAAAACAGGCTTCTTTTTAGTAAAAATTTCAGCCGCCTGTTATAAATATTCTCTTAATAGCAAGTGTATCTGCAAGTCCGTAAATGCAGTCATTCAACCACTAGATTTGGCTGAACTGAAAAGCATCTTGGAAACTGTAAAGAAAATACCCCCTTTTCACCTCCCTCCCTCCATTCTTTTAGGTTATTTTCTTGTTGAGACTAAAATCGGCGGTATATGACACAGGCAAATTGAAAAAAAAAAGTGTGCCAAATTGGGCAGAGAGATGATAGTAATATTTGTTGTTGTACCAAGCAGGAAACAAAAACATCTTGTGTGCAAATGGAAATGTGATCCCTAGAAGGAAAGAAAATATGGTTCGTCGCTAGTTGACTAGCAGGAATAAGCGTGGAAAAGGAGGAACTGGGGGAGGGGTAATGGTATATCTACACTGAAAAAAAAAGCTGTGTTAATTCAACACAATGCGGTGTCCCAGCGTGACTACCACTTTTGTGTGTTAAATAAACACAACACACGGTGTTGATTTCGGACTTCGGTACTGCGAAAAAAAAAGTTACGGCTGCAGTGAGATTTGAACATGAGTTTTTCAGTTAGAAGTTGAGCGTCTTATCGACATAGCTAAATCGTCAGACAGAAAATACACTAGATGCAAACGATATTTAGTGAACAACATTAGAATTAAACGACTACACTATAGATTTAAACAATGTATGGGTTCAAATATATGTTGCTGAATCCCCAAAACTAACTAAGTTACTTGCACGACTTATCCCATGGTTTAATCACTTCCTATTTGTCAATTGAGAACCAGAATTCCCATTCATTGAGAATATTCTATTTCTATGAAAGCAAGCAAGATGGCGACAGCCAAACACTTCAGCAGCATTACTGCTTTCTTATCGTAACAACATGTGAAATGCTGCGCTTACTTTCATAGAAATGGAACATATTCTCAATAAATGGGGATTGTGATCCCTAACTGACCAATGGAAAAGTGATTAAACCATGGCATAAGTCATGAGAGTAACTTTGTTTGTGTTTGAGGTTCAGCAAGATTTGTTTATCCTCTATATTGTTTCAATTTAGTGCACTTTACGTCTGACGATTTAGCGAAACTTCTAACTTGACTTCTAACTGGGCAACCCATGTTCAAATCTAGCTGCATCCGTAACTTTTTTTTCTCCTAGTACCGAAATCAACACCGTGAATTGTATTGATTTAACACACAAAAGTGGTAGTCACGCTGGGACACCGCATTGTGTTGAATTAACATAGCTAATTTTTACTGTGTATTCAACAGGTAACAGGCAAAAGCAATAATTGATTTTGAAGCTTGAAACAAGACGAGGGGCAATTGTCATAAGTTGCTACAAAGGAAAGGAGAAACTGATGGGTATCTAAGCAACGGCAAATGATTAGGCTTCCTCCATGAAGATCTAAGGTAGACTATAATTTCAGTTTGCATAAACACACACAGACAATCAAAGACAATTTTCAATTTTTAAAATTTGATTTGAGGCTTAGTACCCGTCGATTCCCCACTCTGTCGAAGGCTTATGGACAGAGACATATGGAGGGAAATATCCATGATCTTGTCATTAGATACAGTCCCGATGTTCGTCTAATGAGACCAAGGAAAAGTATGGAAGATTCTTTTTCATAAATCCTGTTCAGGAATGAAGATATCATTTGTTTCTTTGTATTAGAAATTGAAATCAAACGGACGGAGTAATTGTAACTCAGGTGGTTGAATGTTGGCGTAATATTCGAAAGGTCTTGAGTTCAAATATAGTGGCCAGCCATCTTGACTGAGGTTTTCCACGAGTTCTCAGTTTCATAAGGCAAATGCTGGTTATAGTACCTAACAATAACACCGTTGCCGCTTCCTCCCTTATATCCTTGTTCGAACCCTTTCTATCAATCAGCTATAATGCCAATCGAAGAACCTTAAGTCCCAAATAATAATAATAATAATAATAATAATAATAATAATAATAATAATAATAATAATAATAATAATAATAATAATAAGAAGAAGAAGAAGAAGAAGAAGAAGAAGAAAACTACCAAATGGGGAAAACATTAACAATGCTATATCTTTTAAAAAACGGAATTGTTTTTGAATATTTAAGAAATAGTATAATAGTAACGCTCTAACCGTCAGGACTATAGTCTTTTTTCAACATTCAAAATTTATAAAACTTATAAATTACAAAAAAAGAAGGCACAAGAAATGGTTTACTGCACATTTTTTATTTGAGACTTACAAATAGGGATCGGGTAGGAAATGGCTACAGCCTTGTTAGGAAATATTAGGTTCCTTCCCGCCATTCGCCAGGCGAGACTGAGGAAACCGCTGAAAACCTCAGTCAGGATAGCCGACCACTCTGTTTGAACCAAGGACATTCCAAATTACGTCCATGAATATGATGTGCGTACGTGTTCTGAACGTCCACAGTCAGCGTTCGATTTGTGCAATTTCCAGAGAGGGGGAAGAATTAGTGAGATATGTATTAAACGGTATTTTGGTATCATCTATATCTCAGGTTAGAGGTATATATCTGTAAAAAGTACCAGAGAAGATTTTTGCCGCGAGGGGGATAATCCCAACCATCCCCCGCTACAAATCGAACACTGTTCACAGTACACCAGGAGTTATCCGCGTCGAACGTAAGGAGGAAGACCTCCTAAGTAAGAATACACAACGTAATATAATATATAACTTTGAATACATATAACATGGGTTTAATTAAGTTCACGATTGAACTACCTCCCTATTGAACAAAACAACTCTTTCACAGGGACAGGGGACACAGCGTTCTGCTGCTCAGTTGTTTGTTGTTGGTAGTACTCTTTGTTTCCATTTCCCTCTTACTTCAGTTACTTGAAGCACTGGCTGAATTTCTTAGAAATTGCCTGCTGATTATAATAATGCCAAAAAGAAAACAATACCTTGTTTAATAAAACTGGATGCGCAACAAAGTGAATTGTTTAAAAATTTCGATAAAATATCGTATTCTATATTCTAGCGCAGATTAGGCTAATTATGCCCATCTATTGCGCATTCGTTTTATAAATTGCTGTTTTTTAATAATATTTGTAATATAATACAGTGTACAGTCTATCAGTCTCAATAATTGATGTTTTAAGGACAGTTATTTGTAAGTTCCTATGGTTACAGTCCGCCATAGGCGTCAGTTCACTCTTAAACTCTAGTCACAGTCACTTTTTGATGTATATCTCACTGTCAATTTTGAATTTCACCTTGAAACACTATTGTATGAAACTTTGAATCACTATAATACATATCTTGATAAATTTTCTAGGGGTGAAGTCCGAAAACACTATGAAGTTATGAAAGTTATTCACTAAAAATTTCAACGGCTTCCACCTATTAAGCCGCTATCTTGCCGAATCCTCGATAAAATATCAATATGAGGTGAAAAGGGTTATTTTTATTATTAATTAGATTTTTTTTTGCTTTTTTTTCTCTCGTTTTAGGCAACAATGGACACGCATTTCCTTTGCTTCCTGGTGTAAGGTACCGATATATCGACACCACAGGCCCATTACCAAACTGGTGTTTCGGTTCAAACGCTTTGTTTGCGGAGCCAAAATAGCCAGATTTTGTTTCACTTAAACCTAGCCTAGCTGTGGATTTGTTAACTTACGAGCGAGGACCCTGTGTAGCAAACGCACAGGAGAGATTAGTAAGCATACAGCCACTCAAGGACTGACGGCATTTTCAGTGTCGGAGGGTACGAGTTAAAGACAGTAGTCATTGCACAGACTGACAACTATCTAATCATCACTGACAGACAAGACTCATCCTATTTCATCTGTGTTCATTCTAACCCTCCTCATGAAAGAGAAGAAACGACTTGGAACTTCTGGACGTCATCCAAATCTACCACCTATCAATCATGGACCGCCACCTTATAACAATCCACCGCCATATTCACCAACAGGCACCATTCCTAAGCAGGGAAGTTACTTAGAAACAGCTACCGGTGCATCATCTTTACGTTCACGCTCACCATCAGCTAGCAGATCTGGACAATCATCGCAACAGTTATCGCCTAGCAAAAGGACGCACACCATTAGTGACTGTGAATCAGAATCGAACCATTCAATGGATATTGGAAATCAAGAACTCTCATCATCAACAGCAGTCACAACACATTCCTTCCTGCTATCCAACTTCGATCCAAAGTTCAGCAACCCGAAACAACTTCTTCATCAATGTCTCAAATATACATCTCGAGAGTAAATCACAAGAATCATTCCTACTCGCAATGGAATTATCATTCAGACTCCAGATCCTCACTTGGCTACTACTATCCGCAACAAACACAACTTTGAGATTTTGGGGAAAACAGCTACCATGACTAGACTGGACAGTAAACCATTGCGACAACCACCACCACCACGTAAATCACCTACATTGTCAGTTGTCATCAGAGGTGTAAATCCTGATATCACCGATGAAGAAGCCGAGGAAGAGCTCAAACTGGAAGGACTTACAATCACCAAATGCGTTAGAATCAAAACTTCTTTGGGAACACCTAGCTACATGGTTCGAGTCCTCACTCATCATCAGCAGACTATTAATGACCTTCTATCCAACGGAGCATACATATACAGGAGAAGATACAGAGTCGAACCGTCGCATTCACCACCACCGCTGCCACTCCGCTGTGAACGCTGTCAGCTATACAACGCTCATCACACTATCAACTGTCCTAATGAAAGTAAATGTGGATATTGCACCGGCCCACATCAGACAAAGACTGTACCAACTTGCAAAGGCCACCAAAATGCACTACATGTGGAGCACAACACCCAACATTCAGTTACAAATGTAAAGGCAGACCGACGGCAGAAAGGCAGACAGGAGACTCCATTAAGACAGAATTCATCGTACCAATCCGACCAACAGAGCAACACCCCACTACACCTCCACCTTCAGCATCCCAACCCATCGCCCTCGAACAGCTTCTTACGTTTTTTACCATTACTCGTCAGAACCTATATCCACTACAACGACCACATGTCCTCTATCAAATCCAATACGCAGCTCGAACAACCTTCAATCTCAATTTCCATGCTACCTACTCTGGCCCTTACGTCCATTTTCATACCAGCCCCCTAGAAACGGCAGTCTAGCAACTACCATCACAACATAATATATTCATCCATTGATGCTCAGGACGCATTCTCATTATAGCACAATAATCATGTCAAACTAACAGGGCTTCATCCGTTTTCCATTACGCCCAGAGTTGCCCCTGGGCAGAAGATTATCAATCACTAGTCTTATATGTGTCTAGTATTGTAATGTGTACTTCATTTCACCATCATCGCACATCCTATTATCATCAGATATAACCTATCTACATGATTATGAGCGAATGCTCATAATGGTCCACTTTATTGATTTAAAATAAATAAAGGATAATAAAATAAAGTAACTGCTCTCAGCCCATCTCTATTTCCTATCCTCCTACCTCTTCCAAATCCCCTTCCCGATATAGAGAGTATAGCCCTCTGGAGGGTGCTAGCAGCTACTTGCAGCCACTAGCAAAAAAGGAAAAAAAAAGCCAGAGGAAGTTAAAGAGAAACCTCTGAATGTTAATACCTTGCTTTTGGTATTCGCTAGCTTGGAAAATCTTAGATTTCCTTATGACGCTGCAAAGCACTTGGGAAATAAATTGAGCTCTAGCAAGAACGCGACGGTTAGCTGTAGCGCCACCACTTATCGTGCTGTGGATTGGGGCATGCTAATCCCCTTGTGGGAGCTGGCAGAACTATGTAACTGTCCGATATAGGGAAGTATAGTCGTAAAGGAGGAAATAACGTTACATGCATGAGACAGCTGGTTAGGAGAGCGTAATAGTCCATGAAGTTTTGCTATGCACACCATTTAGTTGCTACCGTCAAATTTGTTCTTTAATCAAGAGAAGATTTTGAATACCATATAGTTAGGAGGATTTTTAGAAGATCGTCAAAGTTTCCATGTTATGAGAGAAGACCGGGATAGAGAATTTAGTTACGTCATTATTCATAAAAGACTGTGTTTAGAACTGGTTAGAATTGTGTTTAGGAAGGATTATTAATTACCAGGACTTTTCATAATAAGAATCATAGATTTATATAGTTGGAGACATTGGATAGGGTTGGTTACAAGATTTAAAGTATCATAGACTTCAAGGCAGTAACGTAATATTCATTCGCCAAAAGTGCAAAATAGGTTCAGTGGCAAAGACATTCAAATTGGTACATTCAAGTGTATATAAATCCTACTACAAGTGAATAGTATAGGAGACTATTTTCATTGAAATTAATGGTACTAGCGCTAATGAACATCGTATAGACTTTGTTATGTTAAAGAAAAACCCTTAAAGTATAAAATACTTATCAGTGTTTAGTGAATTATTAATATTTTATATATTATCCACATGAGAATTCATACAATCAAAGTACAGGTGAAGAACAGTGGATATATCAAGTAAAAGAACAGTGTGTTACACTATTTCCCAGTTATAAGCATAATTCAAATAAATAATCTATTCTTCATATCCAACAAGTGATGTAATATTAGAAGCTAATAAAGTGCGATATATTTAAAGCGAATTAGAATAACGTTTAGTGTATTATTTTATCTACTACCTCAAGTTCATTAATGCTAAAGTATATAAAAACTGGCATTTGGTGTAATCACTTATTTTTATTCAAGTCCATCAGTCTCAGATTTTAACAGTGTTCACCATATTGTTTCTTCTAATAATCTTAGTCACAAGAACAACCCGCACATATGACGCCCGAACAGGGACTAAGCGCCATTAGAAAAGCAGGTTAAGGACTATAAGTACTGTCATATATTAGGGACACAGTGAACACCATAGTGATTATTGTAGATAAGAATTAGAGTGAATGCCAGTGGTGACAAGGAGTCAGAGTTTGAAGAGTAGTATGAAGAGTTCTACCACCATGGACGAAGTTAAAGTATAGTGTTGTGAAAAAGTAGATAAGAATAAAGAAAGTATACAGTGTAAAGTTTGTAGGGGATAGTTTGATACATCTTGTGTAACAGAAGTCGATGAAATAGAATCAGGAGCTGCGATGGTAGGAGACAGTGATTCGCTTTGGACATGTTCTGGCTGCAATGGTAGGAAAAACGCTATGGAAGTAAGGAAGGAAAAGGATACCGATAACAAGGAATCATAGCCACTTGAAAATCAAGAGATGCTATCTATGCTTCGGCAAATGATGTCAAAAATGGAAGAAGGAAGCATAGAAATGAAAGAAATGAGAAATAAAATGGAAGAAGGAAGTATAGAAATGAGAAATAAAATGGAAGAAGGAAGCATAGAAATGAAAGAAATGAGAAATAAAATTGAAGTAAACAGAAATAAATGAAAGTTTTAAGAAAGTTCATGATCACATAGAAGAAGGGAATAAAGAAATTAGTAAAATTCGGGAAGAGGTGTCAATCCAAGTTGATCGTTTAGACGCTCATATGAATCGGATCGAGGAAGTTTGCCAGGCAAATAGAACAAGCCTTCAAGGAAAGATAGCTCGAGGGTTAGAGCAGGTCCAAAGAGATACTTTAACAATAACCACAAATATGGTACAATCGCGATCATATATTTTTGACCCCTTTGAATGCTCATTTCTTACTATATGAATGTGGTAGTGTTCGTCTATAGAATATGCAACCCAACTTGATTAATGGATTATCTTGAATGCATATCACCCCAGGATGTGCAATTCTTCCTCCAAAATACTTTTGGAGGAAAAAGAACGAGAACGTGTATTGCGGAATCATATAAATTACAGGCGTTAGCATCACTTAGAGACATTTGAGGTAAAACAGCTGTAACTACAAAAGATTTTTCTTGTGCCATAGAAAAATGAATAGAAATGTATTTTTAGTAACTTTTGTATGCAATTACCACATTGAAAATGTAGTTAGTTAGTCAATTTTATAATACTTATGTGTGGCAAGAAAATACTCTGAAAGAGAATATGCAGCAGAACACAAGAAAGAGAGATAAAGATCTGCGCACAATAATTTTAATGAACGAGCTGAAAATTACATAAAAATTACAATTGAAATGTATATTATCAAAAATATTCCCCGTCTATTTTACACATTTTACCAGAAAGGTTACGCACTGTAATTAGTTTAAGAGAATGTCCGAACTAAGAGCGGGATTGAAAGACGGGCCTGATTCAAAGTCAGACACCTGAACCACTCAACTGCGTATCTTGTGCAGAACAGCGTTCACTATAACGTCTAGTTACGGGAAAGTAGCGACTGAAAAAAAGATACAATGATATGTCTTTTTTAACCTATGTTTATTTGAGCAGAATTTCTGTAGTTTTCATTAAAAAGTCAGTTTCTCTACTTCTGTCATAGAGCATGCGCCTCAAGATACTAAATTTTGCCTTCTCATAGCCATGGAAGGCACTAACATGGTGAGAAATACCAAATATAGAGCGTAATGTGGAAGTTATTATGTCAGTCCTGGGCGCAATAATTTCTACTCCATCTTGTGTTTAGTTTACAATTCACTTCAAATGAGATTATTTATAGGTCTATTGGTTTTCTGCTGCGTAGAGAGTCCAGTCTGCTGAAAACTCAAGGGATGAAGGGCCACGGTCGGTCAGTTGGTAGAGCGCTCACCTCTGGTGCTAGGGCTCGTCGGCCGATACCTGCTTATTCCATGTGGGTTTTGTGGTGGACAAACACTGAGTGCGTGGGTTTTCTTGGGGTGCCCCCGTTTCTTCCCACTTCCTTCATTTCACCAAATTATCCCATCATGATCCATACGACCTGATGAATAATTACCTAAAGACCTCGAAAGATATTTAAATTTAAAATTCAAGGGATAAAGTTACTCTTTAGAAGGTAATGTGTTTCTCCTTGCACTTACGTCACTCCTTGATATGTTTGTCTGATGAAGCCAAGTTGTTAGTTAGTTGGCGAAACCACGTTTTTAGTTTTTAAATAAAACATTTGCTTTGCTCAGCCATTATTTTATTTTAACTTAACTATGTCAGAATTTCTGTTCTGCAAAACTAGTTACCCTCGTAAAAATTGAGTTAGGTGACTAAAGTAAAATGAAAAGTAATCTTAACAATTATCACTCTTAAAATCGTTTTAGATAATCGAGTTTAAGGAGCTTGAGGTATTTTCACCGCGTATTTTCTATCTTTGTAGGTGATATTTGTCGTATCACGTATTTATCGAGCAGTGAAGATGTGAACATGTGCAAGCTTGTAAATTTTGTGCTACATTTATTGTTGTGTTACATGAGAAAATTGTTTCTCATTACTAAAGAGCTTAAGATGAACAGTGTTCTAAAACTGATTAAACGCTTGATATTGGAAGATGCTGAAACACAAAAAAGCGAATGTGCTGTAGATTAGTGCGGTTTTCTAGATTTGTAGCTGAAATAGTATTGCAAGGGCAGAGTAGGGCACGTAAAAGTAGACTATGTTCTCTATACTAATATTTCGGAAATTATTTGTATTTTCCAATACTTGTTTTGATTATAAGTATAGAATTCTTAGTTATAATCTCGTTTTTGAGAAGCATTATTTCGGTATTTTACAGAACGTCAAATGATTTGCAGCCTTTTCACAATAATTTAAGTTTAATCAATGAATTTGCTTCAAAATAGACTAATAGTCTTAATTTTGCTTCAAAATAAACTAAAGGTATATTTTTGCTTAAAAGTAGGCTAAAGGTCTATTTCCTATTTAAAATTCGAAGATTATAATACTCTAAATTAGTTAATGCTAAATGAATGTGTATGAGTAATTCCCTTTAAATTCTGATATCTACCATTCAAGTAAATTTGCAAGTTTCTTCACTGAAAAAATAGAACCAGTATTGAAAGTTTTATGACTTTAATAAGTCAAGAAGTGTCATTTGAATAGTGAAATTTCTGTTTTGCAATTAAGTATATTCTCTAAAATGAGAGGAATATAAATTCAATTCATGTTAAACATTCTTTATTTGTTACATATTTTAATTTTTGTCAAACAAAGAAATCATCATCTTTTGCTAAAATGAATTGTTTTATGAATAATTATTTAGATCTTATAATTTGCCATTTTCATAAGAAACAAGAAAAGTTGATAAATTTAGAATTAAAAAATAAAAGTTTGAAAATTTTGTTCGCTGTAACAAAGGTCATGCTTATGTTGCAATGACATGAATTCTAACTTTAACCATATTTACTTGAGTTTGATACAAAGCTCTTCAGTTGCTATATAGCATTCTTCAGAGATTTCAAAAAGAGGCAAATATGAGTAAAGGAAAGTTTTCGTTTAACGTAGTGTTCTATTTTCTGCTGAAATACTTATGAGTGACAAGTTATTCTCTCTTTATTAATAGTCATTTCTTATTGGAATTTCACGGTCTCCACGAAAATTGCCTTGGTTTGGAAAATAGGATTCAAAGTTAAAAGCGTAATCCCTTTTAAATCTTCTTTAAACCTCATTTCTTGTTCTAAATAGTTTATTTACAGTATACGTTGCAAAGAAAAGTTGAGTTGAGTTTGTAAGTTTTGAGATGCTGTTGTGTTGGGAAATCCATTTTGTTCGAGTAAAGAAACCTAATGTGTGTTCTAAAATACACACTAAGTTTCATTCCCATCTCAATTCTAAACAAGTTAGAACTGCGATTCCACCACAATCGCAAAAGCTCCAGTCCCTTGATAGTATTTGGTTCATGGAATATATTCCTGGCATGGGCTGGAAATATTGACAATGGGGTTCCTGGGAAAACTCAATGGTTAGCTAATTATATTTCACTTTTACCCTTATAGAGAAGCTTATATTCAACTGTTAGGGAAATTTCATGTAAGTAGTATGGGGGTAAGCCCTTTGGCCCCCAGCACCTTAAGAAAGTTACCTATGCTTATACACACCATTGTTCGCTATTGTATTTCGTCTTTCCCCATAGAGAAATGTCTAATTTCAATTATTAGGTAATTTAGATGTATGTAATCGGGGGCGAACCCCCCAGATAGCACTGTTTCATGATTCATGATGGAAATTCCCTTAATTTTACCTTGTTAGGCTTCACGTGATACGAAAACTACATTTCAAGCTTGATTTTTTTATTAGGTAAAATATGCTTGAACTTAACAATCCAATTTAAAGCTTGATTCCCTTGCCTGAACAAGGCGCTTCGTGCTTTTGGAAAATCAAGCATGATTAAAGTCTGATTCAACTTTTTTGCTTGTTTTCAGCTTGTTGGCTTGCCATTTCAAGGAAACACAAGGTTGATTCAAGATGATTTTGCTATGTGGGCCGCTACCTATGAAACTTACCTTTGCATATAGACCCAACTGCTCGCTATTTTATTTACCCTTATCGCTTAGAGAAATAATATCTATATTTTGTATTACTAATACATTTTTATATAGGTAAGTAGTTCTAGGGCAAGCCCTTCTGTACCCCGAATGCCTATCTTTGCCCATGCATGTGCACTTTGACTGAGCTAGTTTAGCAAAGACCTTTCGAACGACACCTCAAGCATCTCTCTGCACAGCATGGTTCATGCGATATATTTTGACTTGGCAACACTAGAAAATGGGATTCCTGTGAAGCGGGAATATCCGCAGTATGTTCCTTTGTGTCGAATAATATTTATGGCAAGTTTGGTGCTTCTATGACTAAAAATAATGGAAGTAATTTGAAAATAAATATAATTTCATAGAAAATAGGCTGGCAACACTGGTAAGTGGGTTGCTTGGAGACGCAAGCGACCTCAGTGTTTTTGTATTGTGTCGAATAATGTTTATGCCAAGTTCGGCGCAGCTAGGTCAAACTGAATGGAACCAATTTTAACAATTAGCTTTTAAAAATGGGTTGGCAACACTGTACTACTGCACCAATCAGGACGATTCCAGGAGCTCTGAGTCTAGTCAAGCCATTTCCAACGACATCTAAGCATCTCTCTACACTTTGTAATTCCTGAGATTTAATTTCTCGACACGGACGGATATCATCAGCGGGATTAGAATACTGTTTTTCTTATAGTTTCACTACCAAGGGACTTAAAACTCATTTCTGAGTGTTAAATATATCTAAAAAGAGGTTCAAAGCAAGGTCTACACAAAGTATAAACATTAGTATTATGTTTCAAGACGACTAGTAGGAAGTAGTGTCAAAAGATTTTTCTCTTGTACTAGTAATTTAATAACAAGTCTTGTTTGATCTTTGTTTAACAAAAGAAATCATACGTTCCTTTAGACAAAGAAAGTTGTGTTCTTTCACGCGAGGGCAGGTGTGTTACGTAAGCCGAACGCCTGGGGCGTTGACGTCGAAGCGAGAACTTGTGGTAGCATGAGTCATTTCAGAGTAAACAAACTGTTGCGAGCTTGTGAACGGGTGAAATTTTATAAACTAATTTTGACCTATTTCCACATAGCAAGCAGATCAACTTAGAACTTTGCACACACATATATATGTATATACTACCGATGAATCATCAGGGTAGTTCTGAAAATCAGTAACAGGGCCATAACTCAGCTCCTAGTGCACAGATATTTTTAAAACAAAAAATGTTAATACCAAAGTGCATGTGCGGAATCACATGGTGATGTTTCTGAAAACAGTGGCGTCTGTGGAATACCTCTACGGGGGATAACTTCAAAATTTTGAATACAAAAGGGGAGGGGTCGATTTTGCTTCCGTTAAAACAAACCCTAAATTTTGAACAACTTTTAGAGGAAACACTTATCGATAGCTCATACCGTTTGGTTGGCAGCTTAAAGACCTAGTGAGTGGTCAAAATTATTTTCGGATGTTGTAACTCAAGCGGAATAAAGATTCGAAACTAAAATGAAATACTAAATGTGTTATGCGGAATCAAACGGTGACATTTTCGAAAACCAGGGCGTCCCGGGAATATTGTTACTGGGGAGGCAACTTCAAAATTAGTAACAGAAACAATGGCTGATTTTGCTTTCTCTGAAATTTTAACAGTTTTCAGATTAATTGTTAAATTTAATATCTCGCAACGTTTGGCAATTACAAGACTTAATTAGTAAGTCAACAGTTAACTTACCGAGTAGTTCTTTTAACTGGTGAAACCGTGGAAAATTTGTCAGGATATTCGACCGTGGGGTTCGAACCTACGTGCCTACCAATTACCGCTCCTAAGCCTGAGACGTTACTGTCTGATCCATGAGGGCTGGGTGCAAACGGAATGGAATCTGTCTGGAAAGATGATAAAAATACCCAAAGTACTTCTACTTCTACTTTCTCGACGAGCAAGCTCGATAGTGTAATAGCGCCTTACACTAACGAGCTTGCTCGTCGAGGAAGATGATCAGTAAGCTCGACAGTGTAATAGCAAAAATTCGTCAAGCTTTCTCAAGGGCAGGCTCGTGGAGCAAACTGATCAGCAAGCTCGATACTGTCATAGTACAGAGTATACTCGAGCTTCCTCGACAACAAACTCGTAGTTCAATAGCTTAATAGCAAGCTCAATAGTTTAATAGGGCCCTTAGGTGTTGAACTTCGCCAGGTCCAACCTCGACGTAATCTGATCTATACTTCAAGACGCGAGATCGAGGTTGAGTGAGGTTGAGGTCCGGTGAGGTCGAGGTTGAAGTTCCATCATGATTTTGAGGTTGAAATTTTATTTTGAGATCGAGGTTTCAGTTCCGTGTTGACGTTGAGTGAAGTAGGGGATTCGGAACGAGCCGGGAGGACACCTTCAAATTGACGTTGAGTCCTTACCATATCTTCTCCCCAACCCTATCTTGACCTCAGCCATATTTTTATGAAGGTCATAAATTAATTCTATTCAATTCAAACATCTTGACTCTAAACGCCTGCTGAAGTCAATTATTGGGACGACATATAATAAATTTTAACAGACTGATTAAAGATGCTATTGAAAATTGAATGAGAATATTTTGTATCATCGCGTAATAATCAAAATATTATTTTTTATCATTGTTTTGGTTGAACTTCGACCTAGCTTGTCCGAGAGATGAAACCTGTTGCGTGATTACTTCTGCACACAGTGATGCCACGGTGTTAGTTGAAGTACTATCGTCTCATTCGCCTAGTTGACTAGTTCGACTGAGGAATGCCCTGGACAACATCAATCAGGATGCCCAGAAGGGTGTATCGAACCGGTGTGTTTTCGTATTTCCTATCCCAAGTCCGGGACGTAACCGACTGAAACATGGCGGCCATGTAAAAGTCAAGTGCATAAACATAATCCAACATAATAGAAAAAATATTGTGGATGTCCTTGTCCGCAAGCATTTTTGTTCTTACTTTGCCAACCTATAATTAGAATGTATGTAAAAATAGATGTTATTTATACAAAGTTGCACGTGTCCATTGATACACATCAAACGTTGCATACACGTGCATTAGAAGTCCAAGTCCGATATTGTGCCAAGGTTGTCAGTGTTGCTAACTTATTTTAAAAATTGTTATTTGAAAAGTCGATTCCACGTCGTTGAACATATCCACTCCAAAATTGGCACATATATTATTGGACACATACTGTGAGTGTCCAGGTTCCAAATCACCCCAGTTGTCAGTGTTGCCAACCTATTTTAAATTCTACTTATAGAAACCTACATGCGTCCATTGAGTTACACCAAATTTTAAATAATATGCATTAGATAATGAACCTCAACTCACGATGGAACTTCCTCGACCTCACGTAACCTGAACTCACGATGGGACTTTAACCTCAGATCCATGAAAAAGCTTTAAACTAAACCTCGTAATAGAACTTTAACTCCGACCTCTCTCAACCTCACAATGAAATATCAACCTCGATCTACTCAGCTACAACCTCACTATCGAAGTTCAACTTCGACCCCTCTCTACTTTAATTCAGCATGAAAAATTCAGCATCGACCTCACTGAACCTCAACTTCACGATTGAACTTTTACCTCCCGTCACAACCTCAGATGGACCCGATTAACGTAGACCTCACGATAGGACATCAACTTCAAACTAACGATGGAACTTCAATCTCGACTTCACTCAATGTCCAACTCACGATAGAACTTCAAACTCAACCTCAGCCTCACGATGGAACTTCAACATTGACCTAACTCAGCCTTACAATGGAACTTTAACATCAACTTCAGTCAATCTCAATCTAGGGATGCACCTCAATCTCGATCCCACTGAATTTCAACCTCACGATGGAACTTCAATACCGAGCAAACAAACTAAAGCTCACGATGGAACTACAAGTTTGACCTCACTGAATCACAACCTCACAGTTGGATTTCAACCTCAACCCCTGGAAAGAACTTCAACCTCGACCTCAAACTTAACTTCACGATGGAATTTTAGATTCAACCTCACGATGGAAGATCAACATCACGATGGAACTTCAACAACGACCTCACGAGGTCTAACCTCAACCTCATCCCTCCTAGACTTCTAGACACGAGCTTAAGGTTGTGAGGTTGAGGTCGAAGTTTCATGGTGAGGTTGAAAGAGATTGGCGTTTAAGTTACCTGTGAGGTTGTGAGGTCGAGGCTCATTGTAAGGTTGAGATTGAGTCAGATTAAGATTGGGGTTGACTGAGGTCGAGGCTCATTGTAAGGTTGAGATTGAGTCAGATTAAGATTGGGGTTGACTGAGGTTGAGGTTCAAATTACGTCGTAAGACCGAGGTTGAAACTTAATCGTGAGGTTGTAATGAGATTGGGGATCGTTCCTCGTGAGAATGAGTGAGATCGATTTTCAGGTTTCGCCGTGAGGCTGAGGTTGAGTGGGGTCGAGGTTGAAGTTTCATCGTAAGGTTGTGATTTGAGTCAGATCGGGGTTAAATTTGAATTTTATTTATGGCCTTCAGGCATCTAAGGCTCAGGCCGGAATAGGGGAGGGGAAACGATGAGGAAAGGTGCCATCCCGGCATTTGCCTAGTGTGACTGAGAAAAAAACTGGAAAAACCTCAGTCAGGATGGCTGGTCGCTGGGATCGAACCCACGACCACCCGAATGCTACACCAATGCTCTACTACTGAACTACGGCTGCTCGGTAGATTGAGGTTGAGCTTACGTGAGGTCGAGGTTGGATGAGAGCGAGGACAAAATTAAGTACTCAAGATGGTGAGGATCGCAGGATGAGGTTATGGAAAATTAAGTGAAGTTGAACACCAATAATGAAAGTACGTCAGAACTAAAGCTCAAATTATTCGAATATTCGATGATTTCTGGCATTTCGAACATTTGAATATTTGAATACTTCTTGGTAGGACTAGTTCGGAGTCCACTTTACCAAGAACGGTAGGTTCTGTCCTTACAAGCTTTCCAGCTCGTTTAGAATGCTAATATCAAGCAAACAATTAAGCCGGGGAAAAGCATGGTGAGGTACTTTGCATAGTTTCCTTTCGACGTAATACATTACATAAACTTTATACAAAGCAGGACTCGCACCTTGCAGTGCAAATCTACGCACGCCAATCCCCCTTCGAGAAACTGTATAACGTCTGTCTAACGCCACATGTTTAATACTTAGATTTCGGTACCCTGGACGCTCGTTTCCCACTCGCTTCCTCTAACCCTCACCTTCCCCTCCCGTTGTCTTTATTAACAAACTAGCACAAAAGTGATTAGGATTCTCGAAATAGATCCACTTTTCGTCACCTGTCACAATTCGATGGAGAAATGATTTCCTTTTGTACCTGGCGAGTAGAATTACGAAAGTGGTTTTTCGGTTTTCCTGCTGTCGTTCAGTCAATGCATGTGGAACCCATTTTCCCATGTTCTGAATCTTGCCCATGGCTTTTAAACGTATGGAAACTGCTTCTCGTGTCACATTTAATTGATCCTGGAGTTGTTGTTGCATTTGAGCGTCATCCTCATCCAACAAAGCTTGCAATTCGCTGTCTGCAAAATTTTTCGGTGGTCTTCCTCGTTCTTAGTTTCTCATGTCAAAATCGCCACATTTAAATCTTGTAAACCACGCATAGCACTGTGACTTAGCAAGAGCATGATCACCGTAAGCTTCGACAAGCATGCGATGCGATTCTGCAGCAGTTTTCTTCAAATGGTAACAAAAAATCAATGCTGTCCGCACATCGTATTTTGTAGTTACAAATTGCGCCATGTTCAACGCTATTAAACACTACAATATGACATGAAACTTGTCTGGTTGTGAGTTTCAAATCGTTATCAGCAATCAAAACAAGCAAGTGGCTCCAACGACGCAGTTGTACGGTAACTACAGTGACAGCTAACGCCGTATATGCACAAATTCCGGTTTTATATTTACACACCTGGTAGAATAATAATTTCCGACAGCGCTTATAATTATTTTCGACATAACCACTAAAAGTTACATACACTTTATCATATATGCCTGTGATGGCATGTGAAAATGATTCACTTGCTTTTTTTCTCACGGAGACAAGTGCTGCAAAGTGTAAGTGCAGCAATTGGTTGCGATTGCCATCTCTCGTACGCCATCTATGCGTATTGATTTAAAATTGAACGGATAATGTGTGATCGTTAGCTCCAAACGAACACTTTTATCCGGTAGAGAGAAATTCCACGCTGAAAAGACAAACACAAAATTACCTTTTCATTATTGATTGATTGAATTGTTGTTAACGTCCTAAACGAGGTGCTGAGCTTCTAAAGACAGGTCCTAAACATTTTGTTAAGATGGGTTCCGAAACACACCGTTCAATTGAGCCTGGCGGGAAATGAACCCGTGACCACGCGCGCAGAAAGCGAACGCACTGATCTCTCGGTCACCCCGAGGTCTCTTTATGTTACTTCATGTTGGAATCAAGTAATGTTTCCGCAATAATAATTCTACTGTATATGACCAACTTTGCATCAAGAGCATTCAGAACATTGTTCAGTAAGTAGTCCTTATAAATATTTATTTGTAAAACTACGGTCAATTAATCGAACATGAAAATCAATTTATTGACTTTATGCATTACAATTATCAGAGGAAAATTTTTACACGTCGCTTCCCTGCTTGTAACCTACACATACATTTTTTTTACATTCCCACTTTATTGTCTTTTTATACGATTACGAAATATCAAGCCTCGTTCCAGTTATTTTGTTCTCTTGCTTGTCCACGCTTGCACCGAGAGGTCATACCTTAGTTAGAGCACTTGCTTAGCAATCAGAAGGTGAGAACCGTCCCAATAACCACCCATCCTGGCTGAGCATTTTCAGGTATTTCACTCAGTCACATCAGGCAAATGCCGTGATGGTGTCCACTAAGTCCTCCCTGACTAGTTTTGAACATCCTTTCCCCCCACACTATCCCAGCCAGAGTCTGATATGCTTAAAGGCCAAAATACTTATTGTTTAATTGTTCACGCCTTTAAGTTTTGTGACGATAGTGTCGATACATGAATTTGCCAATGAATGAAAATGAGTAGCTTCCAGAAATACAAAATCACGGATCTATAAAAGCATCTTTTAAAAATGCGAGTTTTCCTGATTCGCTTTCACGAACTGTTCGTCGGCGAGTGCAATTCCACTTTCCTCCGCTCCATGCTTGATTCTCTCTCTCTCAGAGTATTTTTCTGTTACACGATAGTATTATAAAATTGATGTATTACAGTTTTAAATATGGTTATTCAATATAAATAATCTTCAGTAAACGTATCTAATCGTTTCTGTCTGCTACAAGAAACCTATTTGGTATTTAAACCTGTTTATCTCAAATTTCTCTAAGTGATGTTAACGCCTGTAATTTATATTATTTCGCAATACACGCTGTTATATTTTTATAGTGCTGTTACCGCCCATACAATTCATTTTATCTTATCTAGCTATTATATTTTTTCCTGCAAAATGGTTTTGGAGGAAAGTTAACATATCCTGAAATGATATGCATTAAAGGTTTCCCACTAATCAAGGTGGGTTTCATATCCAAAAGGCGAATAGTAACAGAACTCATATAGCCTAAATAAGAATTCTAAGGGGTCAAAAATATATGATCGCGATTGTACAAATAGCATTAGATGGTGTACTAGGATACACTGTTTACAGGTTCAATGAAATAGAGGAGGCTACAAGATCAGTTCAATCTACAGTGGATAGTGTGATTGAAAGTACAGATAAGAAATTGAGCGAAGTAAAAATAGATGTATACAAAGCATAGCTTGCGTAGAGCAGAAAATAGAAGAAAGAATAAAGGAAGGAGAGAATCAGACAAATAAAATAGAAATTCTGGTACTACATAACACAGAAAAATTAAATTAAATGAGTTTCAAAAAACAAATCACAAACCACCGACTCTGTGAAGTAGAAAAGGAAATGGAAAAAATAAAGCAGTTGTCCATAGGTGATAAAGTTACTCATCCAGTAACACAAAAGATTAAGCATAGTGCAGAGGAAAGTTTCAAGGAGAGTCAAGAAGAATGTGACACTGAAGATGAAAGAGGTGCGTGTTCTCCAAAATACACAAGGACGCCTAAACCTTATGTATCATCATCAACAGAAAGTGGATATTCTGATGATGATAAGGACAAAAGGAGGTATAGAAGACGAAGAAAGTATAGCTCATCCAGAAGTGAGGAAGAAAGAAGATCGAGAGAAAGTAATTCATCGGAAAAGGGAAATTCATAAGAACAGAAAGTGGAGAGACAGTTAGAAGAGAAAGGATAAGTCAAATAGATGGTCTCTGAAATTGTCAGACATAAGATCTTTTACAACGTTTTCTGCTGAATAATCACCATTAACTGCAAAGTCTTATCTGATGCAATTTGAACGGGAATGTGAGATTGTTGGTCTGCCTGAGAAAGAATGGGTAATTCCTTTTGTACTAAGAGGATCTACTCTCTATTGGTACCAATCCAATACTAAAAACTGGATACTTATACAGAATTGAAGAAAGCTTTTATACAGTACTATCAAGCAGAATATCTATCATACGCAAAGCTGACAAGATTGCGCACGATACCATTTGATCCGAAGGTTTATTCAACCGTAGAAAGTTTTGTAATAGAGAGATGTACGCAAATTAGAGAATTAGATGAGAATATTAATGAACTACAGTTATGCAATAGTATAATAACACTCTTCCCAGGAATCTATCAACGCCACTTATCAATTGCTCGTATTCAAGAATTAATTGACTTATTAGAAGTTGTCAGAAAGCTTGAGCTCATTTATGTTAATAAGATACAGAGAAGGTTTGCAAGTAACACACAAAATTCCAGTCCTAAAGGCTTGGATTACTAATCCAAACAAGTTCGTATAGGAGAGGTACAGATGTCTAAACAAGGTACAAAATCAGAAAAGCAGTCTACAAGTAAAACAGATGGGAACCCGGAACGTGCATCCGATAATGGAGGTCGAGATCAGAATAACATACAGAAAGAACAAAGGAAATTTCCATACAAGGAAAAAAATGGAAGCGTTCTTTGAAGAAGAAGCAGGATTATAGAAATCTACAAGGGACGCAAAAAAACAATCAGAATGAGAGAAAGGAGGAACCCGATAGTAGAAGTTCACCCTCAGAGCAGGAGATGTCTAATGTGGAAGAGTCAAAAAACTAGAAGAGATGCCGATGCTGCGGGTCGAGCATGACGATACTCAAACTATGACACCCATGATATACATAGTGATGTTAACTATATTAATCAAAGAGGAATAGATGGTTATGTATATAGAAATGATAATACCAATACAATGTGTTATAGATGTAGATATTTTAGGCAATAGAATACAAGCTATGGTAGATTGTGGTGCTGAAACTTCGTTATGTTCTGCCTCAGTTTGGAAACAAGTTAGCCAAATAGTTTCATGTCCTAGGTTGAAGCCTGCCAAAAATATTGTCCTTATCGATTACACTGGAACTCGTAAGAAAGGAGTACTAGGAAGTGTTATTTTACCCATTCGCCTAGGAACATTAGAGATTCTCCAACCTATGTATGTAGTTCAGGGCCTACACCAGCAGATGTTACTTGGGAGAAATTTCTTGTCAAGTCAGAAAGTTATCATTGATTTTGGTTCGGGTGAGATTATCCTTATGAAAGGGATAGAAAAGGTGACTATTCCTATGAAAAAGAAAACGAAAAGAAAGTAATGAGCCTAAATCAGGTTTTAGTAGCTGAAACTTTGGAAGAAATTGCATATTGTGAATGTGGGCCGGAGGACAGGATTCATAAGAAGTATAAGTGGGAAACAGAAGTCAGATCTTGTCAATGTTCATGGAGTGAATTAGGAGTCATGATGGAAGAATGTAGGCAGCGTCTATAAGAAGTTGAAAAGGACTTTGAAATTCCCAAAAAGGATTGTGAAGACAAAGAAATACTACGAAGAATGACTGTAGCAGAAGGGGAGGCTATACATATCATTGAGAATGAGTACAGTAAAGACATGAAGAGAAAAGTATGTAAAGCATGCAAAGTCTATAAGAATACAGTGTACTGTAAATTTGGTGGACTGAATAACAAGGAAGACTTAAGGATAGTTACTAATTACTAGCTTTAAGATAATGAAACAAAGTGTTTCTAGATGACAATGACAAATGAATAATGATTTTATTGATAGAATAGATTTGTTTAAGTTAAAACAAGATAGTATAGTGTTTGAACAAATACAAAAGTTACTCAGAGAGTTATAAAGACTGAAAGTCACAACGAAAGACCGTCCTCAGCCTAGAATACTTTGATTTTTGCTTTTAAGTGATTTACATTAGGTTTGTGAAATTTAGGAATTACTTGCAGATTTTGACACGGACAGACTTACAAAATTTGGTCCTTCCTTCACCAAGAGGTTCCCCTGGCTTTCAATCACACAATTTTTTGATGACTAGTAGCAGTGGTGAGAATGACGATAGAAGTGAGAGACTGAGGCTTCGTCCAGCTGGCTTTTATATTTTGAGTTGTTATTGTTTTCACTGGCGATGTTAACGAAAACAAGTTTGTTTTCAATCCAGTTTTTTTGACCATTTTACCTTTTGTTTGTTTTTTTGCTGAAGGGAGTCTTTTTATGATGCATTGTTACATATTACAATAATGGATTATGCATATGATTTTTAATTAGACTATAGATGTAACAGCCCCAGGACTAAGAGAAACATACCACGTCGTTGTAAGTAATTACACGACATTACAAAGTTTTTATAAAATAAGTATGTGAATACATAAGATTAAATTTGTACAATTGATACCAGCTGGGTTTTTACAAATAAATGTTTTGAGGCAGGAAGAGTTTTGCTTGGTTGCTGGTGCCACGATGACTACTGGGTGGAAGAAGCACAGGGATCCGCTGTAAGTTAATCGCACTATTACTTGCCCCCTGGGGCATTACTGTTAGTTTAAAGTGATTACGGGGAAGATCCAAGTCACGTGTTGAAAATGCAGTTGCGGGAATATCATCCGGATGTAGCTTTAATTGGTAGAAACTTGATTTTAAATTTAATGTATGGAAATATGTGGCATTTGCCATTTTGTTAATAACATTTGAGATCGGAGAAATAGGATTTGAAATGGGCGTTGTTTTTTATTGCATTTTTTAAAATTTAAGACAATTTTAATTTGATCAGGATTATGTGGTTTAGGTACCGCCAAAATGTTATTGCGGCATGGAGAATCGCTTTGCTGAATGATACTTTGATTCAGCAAAGAGATATTTTTTTTACTTTTGGGCGTAATCGATGCGGAATAGTAAACTGACGGTTTTGGTATGGAGTTTTGTCGTTAAGGTTAAGACTGGCTTGGTATGTTTAAATTTGACTGAAATCGTTTTTGGACCAATTAAGAACTGTTGCGTGATCTGTTAGAATGCTACGTAACTTTGTTTTTTCCGTTTGGGGCAAATTGTTGTTTATAACGAATGTTGACGGATCAATATGATTACCTATAATTTTAAGGCGGTTTTGTATGTTTTGGAGAATATCCTCTTCCGTAGGAGTGTACAACTTTCTAATGGAATATAGGGGAAATGCTTTTTTTTAGCACATATACTTGTTTGCAATGGCCATAGGCATGCCTGACTTAATTTTAACTTATCGATTTGATGTATTAACTATTGGTAGACATGGTGAGGAAGTATTTGATATTGCGTGCGCCATATAGATTCCTTGTATTTTAAACAAAGGTGGATGTATATGCACTGTTGAGACGGAACCTCGTAGGGGTAGAAAAAGAGGAAGAAATCTCAACGAATGTGGTGGTAATATGTAGTTTTGTTTTGCTAGCAATGTCAGTCTTTTTCCGCAGAACGTAGAAGAAATTGCAGTGACCTTGTGTACCTGTGCTTTATTCCTGAAATTAGCTAGAGGCGGTTTGTAACCTAGCCGTTTGAAAGAGAACCTGTTTTTTGGAAGTCTACTACAGCATGGTGTTGTTGCAAGAAATCGTTACCGATAAGAATAGGAAACTTTGCAAACGGAACGACATGAAAAACAACTGTTAATGGCTGCTGGTTTAAGAGAATTTGCAAAGTTACTCCATGAGTTAAATGCACGGGTTGGTTGGAAATTTCAGTAAGGGTGGTGGGGAGAGGAAAAGGACGAGCATCTGGCGGGAGTTGGTTTACTGGAAACAAACATAATGTAGAGCCAGAGTCGATAATAAATTTATGCGCTTTTGAATTAATTAAACCAGTAATAGATGGCAAGTGATTTTGTATTTGAAGCGGCACTGAAACACAAGTTGATGCAGGGGCTAATTGCATACTGAGGACCTGCTGTTTCAAGGTCTGCTTTTCCGTAGTAGAATGTGCTATTTGCTTGGTAGGTCTGGGAGTATTTAGAACCTGGGATTTTGATATGGTAGCGGAGGTGTGTGTCAGCGCCTTTTGTGGTTTTGGTTCATGTACGTGAAGTGAGGTTGTTGTGTTTTCGTCACCCTCGATTTTTTTATCCTGTCCCAATGTTTCACGGGGGCCAAAATTATTTTCCCCCTGATAGCTCCCTAGTTTTTTGGACCGGAATTACTTTGCTGATAAAACGGAAATGGTGGGATGGCCGGAAAGTAAGGGTAATGTGGGGCAAACATTGTCATAGGGGTAAAAGACGTACTGTAATTTTTATGCGGCACTCTATTACTGTATGGCCTGAAGGAAGAACTTGATCCCGAGGACGTACTTTTGTAGGACGATCTATCGTCCGAACTCTTGTACGATTGATCGGTACCTGATGATGATCGCGGTATATGCCTGTTTTGGTTTTTGTAACGTTGTCTTGAATCGCGATTTTGAAACCCATGATTGGATTTGGATTGTCGCTGATCCGAAAACTTTACATAATTTCGCGGGTGCGTTGATGGTGAGCGCTGTTTGTAATAATTTTCTTCCTGAGGAGGAAAATGGTGGATAGGGCAAATACATGCGGGAGAAGTTGACCTGGACGATTGTGGTGTGCTCTGGTAGTTATGGGTGAATTGAGTTGTAGCAGAGCGCTGGGAAAATGCCTTGTAGGGATAAGACTGTTTTAGGGAGGGTGAGCGCGACACTGGTCGTGGCGGAGTTGTTGCAAGAGCGACTTGTGAGTTGGTTGCAGCGTTCATATGAGTATTTAACAGCAACTGCAACTGGTCAAGGCGACTCGTTATGTCGGTCACAGAGTCAGGAGAAATAGGTATTTTTTGGCTATCATAAACTGACTGTGGCTGACTGCGTTCTCGTACCATAGATTCGGCACGCTCTTGAGTTGTTGCTTTCTCAATTAATTCCGCAAATGTAGCAATTGATTGCTGCGCGAAATGGTAAATATGCTGTTGCTGCATGCCGGAGATTGCGTCAGTCAGAAAATCTGAAAATTTCATGGTCGGCTCATAACGATCTGCTAAAAATTTATTTTCATAAAGGTAATGCGTTAACGGCTCGTTCTGACCTTGTTGGCGGGAGCTATAACGGATAGCAGCAGAAGTTGGGTTCCGGTTAGGACCGAAATTGTCGGCAATTTGCTTCCTTAATTCCTGCCACGACAGCGCCATTTGCGTGTCCTTATGTGTATCAAAGTAGTACCGTGGGGGACCGGTAAGGCAGAACGGAAAAATTTCCTTCTTTCGGGTCTCATTCCAATTGCTAATTGCTGCACTACGTTCGAAATTAGTAAGGAAAAGTTCTACATTGTCTGTGGGAGATGCAGAGAAGATTTCCGGAACAACACTATGAATAACTGTAGTTGGATCGGGTGGTGAAGGTGTTCTGTTATTTTCGCGATTTCGAGACATGTTTAGGCCAATATCAGTATGACCTAAAATTGGAAAGTAAGCATACACAAAGTTGTATATTGTGGTACAAGCGTCAAAGGCAAATCTATAAATCAAATATGCACTGATGAGTATTCCTACTAAGACCTATGTTTCGCCGTGGAGCCATGTAATGTTAGTTTTTTTGAATTTTTAATGAGGTTTGTTTATAAAGAAAACAAGTTTTTTTTTATTTGTGGATTATACTTTTATTGCTTTGCCTATTAATATAAATTTTGTGATTATGTTTTGCGCAGAGACTATACTGTTTTAGACAGAATACTTTTAGCGCTGATTAAATTTGAATTACAATGATAGTTACTAGTAGAATAGATTAAGTAAAAAAAGGCTTGAAAGAAACTAAGCGGCAAATGTGCTTAAGTTGACTTACACGAATGATGCTATTTTAGATGCAGTGTTACTTTGTTTTGTCTTTTTTGCTTGAATGCTGAATGAATGCAAAACGCTTTTGGGGTATTTAAAAATGGTGTTATATACTTAACTAG